>PYXC01002417.1:4192500-4202500 GCA_015244755.2 Tenualosa ilisha
CCATCTCAAACACAGCCCATGTTTGGTGTTTTTTTGTTAGCTGTCCTCCCACTCTCTGTGTGGTTGCCAGCTCTTTTTTCTCACTACAAACATTCAGTCTATTCCTTCTTCTGTCCACCACTGTTACGTTTGATCTCCCTTTCTGATTCTCTCTTCCTCTCGTGTTTTCTTGACATGATAGATTGTGTGTCTGTTTTCTATCTTCCTCTCATCTGTTTCTTTTTCCTTGTTGATCTTGTAGTCTTTTCAATTTGATTTGGGTTTCTTCCATCCATTCACTTAACCCCTACTCCTACAGCCCTCCACCCCGCCCAGGCTATGGTCCCCATATAGAATCTATAAGGTACATCGTATAGCACATCTCCTGGTATCAGCCAGCATCCCTCTCAGTGCCCTCTCTGTCCCGTGAGGTTTCATCCCCGGCTTCTGGAGGACGTCTCCTCAGAGCACAAGGTGACTTGCTCCGCGACCGTACCAACGTCAGAGGGGAAAACAACGAAATATGACAGGAATCTGAGCAATCTAAAGAAGAGTAATCAGATCATATAATTCCGTGTTCCTCCGTGTCCTCTATAAATGTGGAGGGCCCACTCCAGACAGCGGGAGAGAGGGAGAGGGAGAGAAAGACAGATGAGTGGATGGAGAGATGAGGAGAGAGAGAAGACTGAAAAGCAAAGATGGAAAGAAAGGAAAAAAGGAAGGTCATTCTCATCCTCCGCTCTCGTAATGTCTCTCTCTCTCTCCCTCTCCGCTGGCCATCCAATTGCCTGGGCCCACGCTGCGCGTCCTGAATCCTAATGGCCAACGCTACGAGGGGCAGACTTTGTTTTTCTGTGCGGCAGGGCGGATGAGTGCCATCAGTCATTTTTATTTGTGAGTGTTATTAATAAGTCGGCAGATCCTTCAGGGCGGGCGTCCCGCGCGCAGTGGGGATCAGGCGAGGGGCGCAGGGGCAAGCAGTGCCAGGGGTACGGGGTGAGACGAGTGGCGCGATGGCTCTCCTTCATGTTGAGGCTCAACGTGTCCCGCCGTGATCAAGGACAATGGCTTTTAGAAAGGCAAAGAGCCGAGCCCCTCTGTGTCTACTGTGTGTGTGTGTGTGTGTGTGTGTGTGTGTGTGTGTGTGTGGTGGATGAAGAGGTTGGTCTGTCTGTGTTGGGCTGTATGTATGTGTATTGAATGCTTATGTGTACAGTAGGAATGTGTCAGGCAATCTATGTATTTGCGGTGGGTTACTGTGTGTGTATGGGGGGTCTGTCTTTGTGTTGGATCCTGTGTGTGTGGGCGTGGATGTGGCTGTTGATATATCCGTCTCTTCGTCTTTATCTGTGTGCGTGTGTGTGTACGTTAGTGTGTCTGTCATCATTTGCATGCTTGTCAGCATAAACTGAAGGACATTGGAGATGAAGGACGTGTGTGTGTGTGTGTGTGTGTGTGTGTGTGTGTGTGTGTGTGTGCGTGCGCGTTTGCGTGCGTGTACACTCCTCTCTCTCATTTGTCCAGTGGTGTGTCCGTCAGACGCCCATTGTCAGACGCACATTGTTGGGTGAGGAATGACGAATAGGGGGTGACAATGAGTGCTATGTTTTAGCTAATGGAGATGGAAGGGCTTGTGCGCGCACACACACACACACACACACACACACACACACACACAGAGAGTCGTTCCCAAACAGGCCTCTGCTAATTGGGCCTCCTGAACCAAGTGGGTCACAGCCAGGATTAAGGCTGCTTTGTTGGTCTAATGAGTCGACCTGAAAATATGCCCAGCCGTTTGAGTGACTGCACGCTGCTGGTGGGCTGTTTGTCTGGGTCGTTTATGTTTATTGTTTGTTTGTTCGCTCCTGTGTTGGCAGTGCTTCCGATCACACTCTGTGAGGGAGAGGGAGAGAGAATGAGGGCTTGCCTTTGATGTAGAGAGGAATGCAGACTCCTCGGAGAGGAACAGTAGGCTGGGAAAGTGAGTGAGTGAGTGTGTGTGCGTGTGTGTGTGCGTGTGTGTGGTGTGTGTGTGTGTGTGTGTGTGTGTGTGTGTGTGTGTGTGTGTGTGTGTGTGTTTGTTTGTTTGTTTCTTTTGTCTTTGTGTATTGTTTATTGTTTGTTTGAGAATACTGCTGAGGGCATTCTGCTGCCTGCCTCTTGTTTAGAGCTACCCACACCCCCACCCCCGCCCCACAACATCCAGCCTTCAGACTGGACCTCTCTGAAGATGGTCCAGAGCAGATAGCAAGTTGAGACTGACCCCCGACCCCAACGCTAGACTGTAGTTAATGGAATCTTCACATTGGATAGATGGATCAATTTCAGCCTCCAGCAAGTTCTCTCTCATCTACCTCCTGTCTCTCTTCATGTGGGCTTTCTCTCGCACCTTTTCCCCTGACCTGTGTGTGTGTGTGTGTGTGTGTGTGTGTGGTGTGGGGTGGTGTGTGTGGCGGGGCGAGGTGAGGGAGGGGGGTGGGGGGGTGTTGATGGACACGTTTGAGAATGGCTGTTGCCTGGCGGTCCTGACAACACCCAGTCATAAACTGTTAATACACACATGCATCTTATCAATAATGCATGAAGTGGACCAGGTGCAGGCGTGTGTGTGTGTGTGTGTGTGGTGTGTGTGAGCCTCACATGACAGCTTAGTAACCAACCTTTAGGGCACTTGCATGCACACACAGACACACACACAGACACACACACACACAAACACGTCCCTGCTCTCTTCTTCCCCCCGGGGGCCTAAATCCTGGATGACAAATTGGAACCTGTCCCCTCGCTCCAGGATGCGGCCTGGTGAGTCTGCCCTAATTAAGCCCCGTCAGCATGGCCCTGATTGGGCCTCCTCTCCTCTCCCCCCCCCCCTCCTTCCCAGTCTCTCTCACTGGGGATTGAGCCAGAGTGGCTGGGGCACTGCTGCGCTGGTGCTGGCTGGGGGTTGAGGGGGGGCTGTGGGGCGCTCTGAAGAGGGATGAATTGAGAGATGCTCAAGATAAGAGGGCAAATAAATACAAGCAGACAGATAAATGAGATAAGGCAAGACAAATGGCCTGCCTCTTGCACTGAGGTGACAGGGGGGGAAAATTGTGGGAATGTGTCACAGTTGGACACCACACACACACACACACACACACACACACACACACACACACACACACACACAATTGCTGTACATGACAGAAATAAAATAACCAATTTGTTTGTGGACTAATGTGATTCTGTTGGTGACTGTAGAGCATCTATTCATTTGTTTTGATCAGTGGGTTGGACAATAGTGAGGTGGGCTTTTGTTGATTGGGTTGTCGGGTTATTGGGTGGTGAGGGGTGGGACTGTTGGGTGGTGAGGGGGTGGGTTTTTTTGGGTGTTTGGGTGCTGGTGGAGGCTGAAAGGTGAGGATGGATCCTCTCTCTCTCTCTCTCTCACACACACGCACTTTACTGATGGGGTAGTTGTACAACCAAGTAGTGTGTCTGTGGAAAGAGCCCCTATGCTCCCTTCCTCCATCCCTTCTTCCCTCTGTCCAGCTATCTATTCATCGTGTGTGTGTGTGTGTGTGTGTGTGTGTGTGGTTGGGGGGGGGATGTCAGGCCAGGCCAGCCCCTCACACTCCCCCACTCCCATATGGAACAGAGGTGGGTGCTGGCACTGTTTGTTATTTCAGCCAGAGTAATGTTGTTAGTGGGAGACTGTGTGTGTGTGTGTGTGTGTGTGTGTGTGTGTGTGTGTGTGTGTGTGTGTGTGTGTGTGTGAGTGCTCCCTAGCCAGAGGAACAGAGGCTCAGCCACTTGGGTCTGTGTGTTTGGTGTTCTGGATGTGTGATTGATGCAGTGTGTATTTTTGGGAATAGTCTGAATTCTCCTGTCAGCACTTTGCTCTGGTCAGGAGACTCTCTGCCTGCTGCCTCTCTGACTATCGTTCTCATCTCTCTTCCTGGCTTTCTGTCTCTGTTTAGGTTTCACTCAGCTTTCTGCTTTCTTGATTTCTCCTTGTTGGTTGATCTTCCATGCATGCGCACGTGTGTGTGTGTGTGTGTGTGTGTGTGTGTGTGTGTGTGTGTGTGTGTGTGTGTGTGTGTGTGTGGGCGCATACACACACACACATCTGTTGGGATCCATGCGCTGTATTGATTAGGAGGGCAGAAGTTTACTGGAAGGACTCATGTGTTGCCCACAGCAGGGGTCCTGGAAGTACCAGGCACTACCACTACAAGTGTGTGTATGTGTGTGTGTGTGTGTGTGTGTGTGTGTGTGTATGTGTTTAAGTGTGCTTGTTTGTGTTTGGGAGAAGCACAGCAGAAAAGGAAAGAAAAAAATGAATGCATTTGGGAATTTAGTTGAACAGACGCTTAACTCAGCTTGTTGTTAGAGTGTGTGTGTGTGTGTGTGTGTGTGTGTGTGTGTGTGTGCTTGCGCATACACTCGTTCTTTCTCTTATAAGGCTCATGAAACCCCCGCTCAGCACCCCCTACCCACTACTGCAAACTCCCCCAGATCTCATTTGTGCCCAGCAGGGCTCGTGAGGGGAGGGGAGGGAGGGAGGGGGAGTTGGACCACAGCCTTTGTGTTTCAAATGAGGCTTGTGTGAGTCTGCACTGAAGACTGGACTTTACCCTTTCTCTCTCTGGCTTTCACTTTCTCCCTCGCTCTCCCTCTCCCTCTCCCCCTCTCACTTTTGCTCTCTCTTTCTCTCACACACTCTCTTTTTTCTTTCTCTCTCTTTCTCTCTTTTTCTCTCTTTCTCTCTCTCTCTCTCTCTCCCTCCCTCTCTCTCTCTCTCTTCTCGTTTGGGGAGATATCTGATGCAGCCCAGACTCAAGGGTGAGTCATTTGTCATCCTTGAAGCCCCCCCCCCCCTCTCTGTGTTGGCTCAGTGTGGGTCAGTCCGATGGTTTGTCTCTCCCTTGGGTGTTGGCCCGGTCCATCAGAGCACAGATGGAGGGGGTGGGGTTCCCCTCTTGCCTGAAAAGCATGGGAGCAGATGCACTTTAGGTTATGTGTGTGACTGTGTGTGTGTGTGTGTGTGTGTGTGTGTGTGTGTGTGTGTGTGTGAGAGTGTGTGTGTGTGAGAGTGTGTGTGTGAGAGAGAGAGAGAGAGAGAGAGAGAGAGAGAGAGAGGAGAGAGAGAGAGAGAGAGAGAGAGAGAGAGAGAGAGAGAGAGAGAGAGAGAGAGAGAGAGAGAGAGAGAGAGAGAGAGAGAGTGTTGTCCGTGTGTGTGTGAGGAGTGTTTGTCCGTGTGTGTGTGTGTGAGAGAGTGTTTGTGTGTGTGTGTGTGTGAGAGGTGTTGTCCGTGTGTGTGTGTGTGAGAGAGTGTTGTCCGTGTGTTGTGTGTGTGTGTGTTGTGAGAGTGTTGTCGTGTGTGTGTGTGTGTGTGAGTGTGTTTCCTCAAGGATTTCCTCCCAATCGGAACTGCAAGGTTGCGCTTCAGTAGCTGTTTTCGCCTTGGCTAACCTGAATTCCCACAGGCGATGGGATGTAATGTTCTTGGTCTTGTTTGTGTGGGTGATTATGCTGTGTGTGTGTGTGTGTGTGTGTGTGTGTGTGTGTGTACATTCCTCCCTCATTCTATCATCTCATTATACATGTGTATTTGTGTGTGTGTGTGTGCGTGAAATGGCTTCTGTCATCCATGTTATCGGTGGTCATGCAGCTGTGTGTGTGTGAGAGAGAACAGTAGATCAGGTTAAGAGAGATGGGGTCACTGCTTCATTACTGTCTGTTTACTTTTGCTGACCCCAGCTTCAGGCTGAGGAGAAGTTATGTGCAGAAGCACCCATGCAAAGGTGTGTGTGTGTGTGTGGTGATGGTGCTGACTGTGTGTGTTTTATTCTGATGGGAGTGCTCATGTCTGAAAGGTGAGCGATGGGCAGGGTTAACCTGGTCAGGCGCTCGAGAGATGAAATGGCACATTCCTTGTCTGTTTATTCTCCTCTCCTCCTCTCCTCCTCTTCGTCTTCCTCGTGCTTGTCTTCCTCGCCACATCCTTGGAGGGAAGTTAATTAAACTCTGCGGAGTCCCCCACTCCTCCAAGGTCAGATAAACCTCTCTGGTTATGAGCAGCAGACAGCCTGCCCAGCCTGATGTTGTCTCAGCTCTCTGTGTCTGTGTCTCTGTCTCCCTGTCTCCCTCTCTCCCTCTCCCTCTCTCTCTCCCTCTCCCTCTCTCTCTGTGTCTGTGTCTCTGTCTCCCTATTTTCTTCTCTCCCTGTCTCTTTCCCCCTCTCTCTCTCTCTCTCCCTCTGTGTGTGTGTGTGTGTGTGTGTCTGTGTCTCTGTGTCCCTCTGTCCCTGTCTCCCTCTCTCCCTGTCTCCCTCTCTCTCTCTGTGTGTGTGTGTGTGTGTGTGTGTGTGTGTGTGTGTCTCTGTGTCCCTCTCTTCCTCTCTCCCTGTCTCTCTCTCCCTCCCTCTCTCTCTTCCTCTCTCTCTTCCTCTCTCTCTCTCTCTCTGTGCATATGTGCTCGAGCAAGCCCTTCCATCGAAAGAGAAAAAAGTGCTTGTGTACATATGTATCCTTGCCGTGTTTTTATGGATGTGTGAGTGTATGTGACAGATGGAGGGAGGTAGAGCTAGAGCTTGCGCTGCTTATGAACGCGTGTGTGTGTTTATCCACTCTGCTGCCGTGAGCGTGTGTGTGTGCGTGTGCGCGCCTCTGGTGTGATTTCCGCTGCGATGGGGCCAGCCGATAGCCTCCGCTCCACGCCACTGTCTGGGGAGCGCTGCGTGATGATGAATGACGCTCTTGAAGAGGACGTGCGAGATCTCGACGTGAAGTGCCAGCCGCTCCAGCAGAGCCCAGCTCTAGAAAGTTCCTTTCCCGGGCCTCCTCTAACAAGCCCGCTACACCCAGGTCTCTTCCCGCAAGATGACAAGAGAGTAGAGGGTCCTCTAATGAGCTCCTACGGGAATGACAACCACCACCCACCCACCACCACCACACACCACACACTCCTCCATGCGGCCCCCCACTCCACCCTCGCGTCGCTCCCTCTTTCCTGAACAACTCTCTTGGTTTTTCTCTTGACCCTCGTAAAGCGTGTTTGCTTAAGCCCTGGCGAAAACAGGGGTGGTGGTGCTGTTGGTTGGGGGTTAAGTGGCAGGAGGATGTTAAAACCGTGACTTTCGCTCACGAGGAGAGTTTAGAGACTTTAGATGAACTCAAGTCTGTTAAGCTTGAGTTGGGCTCAGCTCTGTGCTTGATTGGCGGGCCCACGGGGACGTTACAGACTGGCCTGCCTTCTATCCGAGTCCTCCTCTCTCATACGCCGTATTTGGTCCCATCAAAGGCACACAGCTGGCTTCTTGTGCCCAATTATGCAGATCTCTGCGTGATTAAACATCCACGCCTAGCCTGTAATCAGCAGGGTACGCTAAAACAAAAGGCAGGGAAGTGGTCTGTGTGTGTGTCTGTCTGTGTGTGTGTGCGTGTGTGTGTGTGTGTGTGTGTGTGTTTGTCTTTGTCTGCTATATATGTTTAGCCCACATGCGTGTCTGTGTTGTGTGCCCTGCCATAAACGCTCGACTGCAAGGAAAAAAAAATCACAGCAAGGAGCCCCTGACTTTGCGTGGTGAAAGGTGTAAGTTTTACAGCCCTACACACACACGCGCACACACACACACACACACACACACACACACACACACACACAATCGTTAATGGGGGGCCCCATTAATCGGCGGCTGGCTGGCAGACAGTACCCTTATGTGGCAGTTCCCCCAGCAGCAGGACGAGATGGCTCTGATTGAATGCCCTCATTGTGGCGTGTTCCTGCCCGGGGCAGCCGCCTTCAGAAGGCCACGTCCTGGAGAGAGAGAGGGAGAAGGAGAGAGGAGGGAGAGAGAGAAAGAGAGAAAAAGGGAGAGGCAGGGGTGTGTGTGCAGTCTCGGTGCTCACCTAGCAGCACGGCGCACCAGGGCGCCCCAGACATGAGGACACTGAATGCTAACAGCAGCTAATCACATCCACTGGAGTATTTATGAGCGAGGCATAGAGAGGGGAAAGATGGAGGGGAAGGGAGGAAGAGGATAAAATGGAGAGGTAGAGAGAGTGATAACACAAGAGGGACTGGTAAAGAAAGAGAAGGGAGAAGGAGAGAGACGTAGCACGTCCAAAAGAGAGAGAGAGAGAGAGATTGTGGGAAAGATGGGGGGGGGGATTGAGAGGGAAAGATGCAAAATGATTCCGAAATATTCAGCTGGAGAGTGCAATGGAATAAGGAGGGAGGGAAAGCAAACAACAATCCCACCCTCCTCTCATTCCCCTGGGAGAATAGAGGGATGAAAACAAAGGATGAAAAAGAGAGATAAAAGGGTTGGATAAACAGGACAAGGGGAGACATGCGAGTGGACAGAAGGATAGAATGGGAGTGGAAATGGACGAATCGTTGTATTTATTTTTGTTCCCAAATCAGCGTAGGGTGTGGAACATGGAGGTGAAAGCCTGGCAGAGGACCAGATGGATGTCAGAGGAGGAAGGAGAGACAAAGAGTGATAAAAGAGGACTATGTCTGTCTGCTGAGGAGGAGAAGATGCAGGAGGACAGGAGAAGGAGAGAGGGAGGGATGGAGGGGGGAGAGGGGGAGAGAGAGAGATAGAGACAGGGGGTGCAGACAGGTGGTTTGAAGGACAGAGACACGCCTTTACCGCTCTCAGGTGAATTGATTGGGCGTCTCCCTTGTAGAGATCAAAGGACCATCACAGACACACAGACACACACACACACACACACACACAAAGAGAGAGAGAGAGAGACGCACAAAGAGCACGAGCTGATGTGCTTGTACACATGCTCACACTCCTGGGTATTATGGCAAAGATGTCTGTGGTAAATGTGAGACATGATGAGTTTGAAAGAAAGATGAAATATGACATTGTGTGTGTGTTCATATGCGTGTGTGTGTGTCTAGTGTGGAGTAGAGGACTAGTAGGACACGCATAGAGACACACACACACACACACACACACACAAGGAATGAATGACGGGGAGACAGAAAAGACAGGTGGTGTGCTGTGACTGAACCACACCTGCTCATTAGCTGCCTCTCATTAAAAGCTTACCAACTGCCCTGTGAACACACACAGACAGAGACACACACACACACAGACACACAGATGCACAGATGTTCCGATTATAGTAAACATCTTGCACAAGATTATCCTAACTGGGTTTCATGGGCTGTTTAGCCCAAGAGGGATGGGCACGGTCCATATAATTGTATGGCATTTGTCATGTCGACAGACACATCTAATTTTCTTCTCATTTTCTCTCTGAATTATTATGCTTTATTTATTGCATGCCATTTCCCATTATTACATGATATCCATATTAATATTTTAAATTAGAATGTGGTGCTTCTCATTTTTCACTTTCACTTGTACTTGTTCATCATCAAAACGGTTAAAATGTTTTTTTTTTTTTTTTAAAAACGCACTGCAATCCAGTATGAAATGAATTCATTTGTCCTTATTGATTGTGTTATTGCAGTTTTTCTTGTATCATAGATTGGGGTCATTTTTTTCATTATACACACACTCCCGCCCACATCTCACTCTCACACACACATAAACCTGATGGGCTTACTCTACTGAATCTAAACATGTTCACCTCTCACATACCTATAAATTACATTCAAGCCAAATCGTATTCCCTGTCTCTCTCTCACCCACACACACAGACTCCACTCTTCCACAGACAGCTTTACCATGCAGAGGCACTCTTAGCATGCGTCTCTAGCAGTGCACGTGATGGGGCTGATAAGCAGTGACCTTTGGCCAGCGCCGCCATGCCTTCTAGAACGTTCCCAAGCAGAGATGCTCGGGACGCCACAGACACCCATTTGGCGAGATGCTCCTGAGCAAGCCCAGAGATGCTTTATCTCTCTGCTGTGTTTATCCTTCGTTTCTCTCCTCTGCCTCTCCTCCGTCTTCTCTTCCTCTCCCTACTGTCACGGTGACATACCGCCGGCTTTGCCCTCCCGCCTGATTCCTCGCGTCTGATTGGGCCGCCGGGGGAATGCGGGCCCC
>PYXC01002417.1:4210000-4225000 GCA_015244755.2 Tenualosa ilisha
GGCATGGCTATTGGGGGAACATGTTTGTCTTTAAGAGTGTTTTCTTAACTTTTATGGACTATGCCTTTGCTGTGGTCAACTGAAGTCTGAGTGCTAGTGTCCCCCCCCCCCCCCCCAGGGTGCCATACGGTCTGCCACCCGTGTCACACTGCCCCCTACTGGGCACAGTTACCATTGAGGATTTCTACACAAACATGAGGGCAGGTTATGTTAAAGACCTGTTTGTTGTGCTATCAGAGTTCAGACTGTATTTTGTGTCTTTGGCCTGAGTCTCTGTGACGGCCAGAACAGAGCTGATGGTATGCGGACCCTCAGCAGGCTGTATGGAGCACATGAATATGTTTGGGCGCTTTTACACAGGGGTGACTGTCTCCATTGTCTTCTAGGATCTACCAACCCAAGCCCAGTGCACAAAGGAGAACTGTGTTCTTTCTTTCTCTGTGGCCCCTGGACTGAGATATAGCAGGAAATGCAACCCACCTTGATCTATTATGTGCCATTATACTCTACTTTACCTCCCTGAGTTTTAGTTGCTCATTTACACACACACACACACACAGCCAGTCTTCCTGAAGTATCTCATGAGTGACTGTGTCTGCCATTCCCACCCAGGACGTCTGAGTGTTTGGACTCCTCGAGTAGTTACACATTTGGTCTCTCCTCCTCCTCCTCCTCCTCCTCCTCCTCCTCCTCCTCACCACCTCTCCTCTCCAGGGCCCTGCTCTAGTCAGGGGGCAGCAGTGGAGGGTCACTGTGCCTTTAATGGGTCTGTCCCTCTTTGATCTGGCCAAGCCCAGCAAACACACAGGTGGACCACAGTCTGCTAATAACAGGGCTGGTGGACCTGGCCACACTACCCACCCTTTCCTCTCTCTCTCTCTCTCTCTCTCTCTCTCTCCTCTCTCTCTCTCTCTCTCTCTCTCTCTCTCTCTCTCTCCTCTCTCTCTCTCTCTCTCTCTCTCTCTCTCTCTCTCTCTCTCTCTCTGTGTCCTCCTCTCTCCCCTCCAAGGGTTTATTTATGGGATGTTTGATTTCCAGTCTGCTACACTGCTGCATACACTTGGTTGTGGCCTGCCTGAGCTCAGCCAGTGTTTTGGGGATCCACCCAGCATTGTGTGTGTGTGTGTGTGTGTGTGCGTGGCGCAGCATCCACTAGTGCTGGGAGGCGAGCCAAGCTCCAAAGCCCCCCCCCCCCCCCCCCCCGCATGGCCACCAGACACAGGCGCAGACTTTTTGGGTGAAAGGGTCAGGTTGGAGCCACCGAAAAACAAGGTCAGCACCAAGCCATTAAAAGTCATTGTCAGCTATTGTTAGACCCACCAGAATCATCTTAAAGCGAGTCCAGTCTGTTGTTGTTTCTGTCATGCCATTGTTGTCGCGACAAAACAACGATGGGCTGGCCAACGAGCCGATGGGCAAAATGTCTTTTGGAGGGCGGGCAGTGAATGGGCCACCCTTTCCTGGCCCCGCTGGCATGGCCTGGGCCTGCGGTGGGAGAAGTGTCTGTAAATAAGCCCATTGGGGGAAAGAGCTGTCAGTCAGCGGAAGCAGAGTGTGTTTGGCCAGCCTGCTCCTCTATGGCCTCTCGTCTCGTGCTCCCCATTAAGCAGACTAGAATAGGGGAGTGCTTTTGAGTCCGGATTCTGTAGGAGGTGGATATTTGTCTCTAGGAGCTAACAGAGACAGAGAGACAAAAAAGGGGGGGGGGGGAGAGAGAGAGAGAGAGAGAGAGGGAGGAAGTAAGGGAGAGAAAGGGGAGAGAGCGAGGAGGCTATGTATTCAGGGACGGCTGCTGCTCATCCAACTCGAACGTTTAATGGTCCTGGGAACTTCCTCTCCCTGTGTGGGGCCGCCTGAGTGAGGATGGGAGCTGCCCAGGACACAGAGTGTGGAGAACAAAAAAGATGAAATCTTCTCCAAAGAAGGTGTGTGTGTGTGTGTGTGTGTGTGTGTGGTGTGTGTGTGTGTGTGTGTGTGTGTGTGTGTGTGTTTCCTGCAAGTCTTACAAGGCTGAGAGAAAGAGAAAGTTTTTTTTTTCAACCGTGTATTTACTTAAGCTGTTTTACGCTCTGAGAACTTTCTAGAACAGTTTGTGTCAGCGATAATCCCCATCTTTGGTTTTGCTTTCTCACTCCTTCGAGCTCATGAGCCATGGAGGAATGTGAGGGTTTTTTCCTTGGAGCCCTGGGCATTGGAGCAAGGTGCTATAAATAGACTCCTTTCCAACACTGAGGAAGGGACAGGGAGACAGATGGACAGACTGGAGGAGTGGGAGAGAAAGACAAAAAGGGTGCAAGATGGTGCAGGAGAAGCAGGAACTCATGCAGGCACTGAGATGAGGCCCTATGCCTTACTCTCTCTCTCTCACACACACACATACACACAGGCAGTGAGATGAGGCGTTATGCCAGAGACACACAGTAGCACTTATTGGCGCTCACTCTCTCCCTTAAACACACACACACACACACACACACACACACACACACACAGAAAGCAGACCACAAGAGACTCACTGGCCCCAGCTTGATGAAGACATGCATCACGTGTGACACAAGTCCAGCCCTCATGCAGTTGACAACCTTCGGTGAGGCCTCATGCCACACCCCCCCCCCCCCAGCCTGTCAAAAACTCTGCATGTTGTCATTACACACACACACACACACACACACAACACACACACACACACACACACACACACACATAAACACAGCCCATGTGGGCTTACACTACTGCCATACTAATCAGGGGAGAGCTTCTTCCAGAGGCCGCCTATCCAGGGAGGGTTTTTTTGTCCTTCAGAAAGTTACTTTCTTTCAAGCACTAACATCTAGCGCTCCAGCTTTTAAAAGCCCTGATAGCGCTGCAGTTTCCCCCGCAATGTTACTTGAGTGCATCACACACACACACACACACACACACTCACACTCACACTCACACACACACACATACTCACACTCACACACACACACACACACACACATACTCACACTCACACACACACACACACACTTCCCTGGAGTCCCTGGACAGCCCTGTGGCAGCCGTGTGCTGATACCGAACGCTGAGTGAACTTTTGAGTTGTTTTACTTTGGGAGTTGTTTTACTTTTGAAAGCGCTGTGTTGGGAAGGAAAATGTGATGAGTAGCAATTGATTTCCCGTGGTGTAGCGGCGTGTTTGGAACATGGCAGGCGCCTGCCGGAGGGACACAGTCTCCTGGCCACACGCTAATGGGCTTTAATGGGGGTCTTTATCACCGACCGGACAAGGCTAGTGTTAATAGGGAAAACCTGTGTGTCCGAGCATGAGAGACAGTATGTACAATGGGCAGATGGAGAGCCTGTGTTTGTGTGTGTGCGTGTGTGTGTGCGCGTGTGTGTGTGTAGAAGGAGGATGGGGTAGAGGAGGAAGCGGAAAAGAAAGGAGAGAGAGAGAAGTCACACAGAAGTCAAAAGATTTGGTGTTAGAAATGAGTGTGAATAGCTTTATTTCAATTCATTTGCAGGTGTGTGTGTGTGTGCGTGCGTGTGTGTGTGGAATCCATAGCCAGCAGTGCGTGCACCTGTTTGGTTTGTGTGCATGTGTCCTAAATGCATTGCTAATTGCAAACCGCCACTTCATTATTATTTCTCTGCCCTTGTTGTACTGAATGGATATGGGCATACAATGGACCAGGAGCAAGGCATTATGGGTACTTTCTGTAATTAATGACCTCCCCTCACCCTGAGGTTTTGGCTTATTATCACTGGTCACATTCCATCTGTGCTTAGGTGCACTGAGGCTTACAATCACTAGTTGGACTGTCTTTCTGTCTCTCTCTCACACACACTTTCTCTGTCTCTGTCTCTCTCTTGCTCTCTTAATCCGTCTGTCTCTCAAAACTTCCTGTTGTCAGTGCATGTTTTGACACACGTCATAAGTGTAGTAATGAGCAGGTCAAAGGTTAGGTGTGGTTACTGCTGCTATTTGTGTGTGTGTGTGTGTGTGTGTGTGTGTGTGTGTGTGTGTGTGTGTGTGTGTGTGTTGTTGGAGTGGAGAAACTGCCCTGGAGTCTAGACAAGGGCAGGCTAGAATTAAGGCCCCCCACCATTGTCTACTCAAATTACTACTGGAAACTTTAACAGTCATCCTGCCAGTGAGCAGAAATCAGTCATTAGCCAGGTGGACTTTTTTATTTTTTGAAACACTGCCTCCACAGTTGTGCTCTTAAGCAGTCTATGGCTCGATTTAGAAGTATCTAGACATTACTAGAATAAACTGATATTTTTAATCCATTTGGGCCTCTTGTTTACATGTAAACTGAGTTTTAGTCACCTCAACAGGTACCTCAGACAGGTAAAAAGGCCTCCAAAGTGGAGATTTTTCAAAACACTTTATTTGTTGCATTCCACTGGAATCCATAATACTTTGCTAATGGGGTATGAGAGATTTCTGCTGGTAGTTATGTGGACATGGCCAGCAGTCGACAGATCCCCGATCAGCCATCCCTCCCTAGTGTGAGTCTGCCGTCCTCTCCTAATTAAAGTTAGGGAGGGCAGTGAGGTTTGTCTCCCTGAGGTCCTAGGGAAGCTCCCATGGCTCTTGTTTGCAGTAGGCCTCCTCCTCAGACATGTTTGCACAGAGCTGATGAACTTGCCTTCGTCTCTAGCACTAGTGAAGAGTAGAGGCTGAGAATGGTATTGTGTGTGTGTGTGTGTGCGTGTGTGCGTGCCGTGCCCGTAGATACATCCTGTGTGTGTGTGTGGTGGTGTTGTTTTTTTCCCTTGTGATCTCACCTTCCTGTTAGCCTATAGTGTCACGAGACAAGGAGAAACTTTCTAACTTACTCTGATCTGCTTGCGCTGTCGAAAAAACATTAAAAACACATTAAGCAATTAAAGCCACACACACACACACACACACACACACACACACACACGCACACACACCAGCATCACCATGCTGATAATGTCCCCTACTCGGGCAAGCTTCCCCTTGAAAAACGGAGATTGGGGGTAAGCAAAGAAACATGGGAATTAAATAACAATCCCATTTTCTCTCTGCGGTGCTCTCCATCACTCGCTCACCAGCCTGCCATCCAGACAGAGTGAGAGGGCTGATTGGATTAGGGCAGCAGGGATCGGAAATTGTTCTCCAATCAAACACTGGGGCAAGAGAGTGGAAGATATACAGTGTTTTTGTGTTGTTATATTTCACATTTAGGAATACATTTAGCTGTTGACCACTGGAGCCAAAGAGCTTCTCAACTTGATCTTGTTTGTTGGCTGGCATGTCTGTGTGTGTGTGTGTGTGTGTCTGTGTGTGGGATGAAGAGTGGGTTGGGGAGGTCTGAGGGGGACGGGGGAATTGTGGTTTGTGAGCCTTCAGTTTCTCTGTAGTTCCTTTCTCTGACGTCCAAAGTGACAGCTTCACGAATCCACTGCCAAATCTTGGCACAACCCTTGTCGGAAAGAAAGAGTTGCCCGTAGCCTCAGAGAGGCCTCTTAGAACACTGTGGGGGCCTGTCTGTGTTGCCTGTGTTCTTTCCAGAACATTCTTTAGAATGAGAAGCCTGCCATTCCATCAGGTGCATCGCTCTGTCTCCCTGCGTCTGTCTTTATCTGAGTGTTACCTTTATCGCCTCGTCTGGTAGCATCTTTCAGCCCTTTGTACCGCTGCTGTTTTATCAGTCACTAAATCTCCACATTCCTTTGCTCTTTGTAGTTCCCAATTCCCTTAAATCCATGTTTCTGACTTCACTAAACCCTCACCGGAAAGCATGAAATCTCTTCTCAAACAGAACAAAAGGCTTTTCTTTTAAATAGCATTTCAACTTTTTCTTTGTCTCTAGAACTTTCGGTTCAGGGTGAAGTTAAAAGATGGTGACTAGGGAACTGACCCCTAAATGTTGGTTTTTTTTTTTTGTTTGTTTCTTTTCTCTCAGGGAAATCTCTGTGGCGACAAGCTTCAACGTTTCTTTCTCTGGAGCTACGTATGTGTGGTTGAGGTTGGTAACTAGTGACTCCCAAATGCTTTTTTCCTCCTTTCTCTCTCCAAGTCAGGGATCTCTCAGTGATGGTGGGCTTCATTTCCCCTGAAGTGGCCATTAATCACAGTCCCTGACAATCAGTGGGACCCCAACAGGGCCATTATATGCTAAGAATAAGCAGTTTGTGTCGGCCTCCTATCAAAAACATGTCTCAGGAAGCAATAGGTTAAGGGGGAGATTTTCGATAAGGCTGTTATGATAACGGCAGCGTCCAGTAATCAGTTAATCAGTAATCAGTTTAGACTGTCTGCATTCTGTGCGAGAGTGTGTGTGCTCAAGAGTTTCCTTGGCTTGGCTGTGTGAGAATGTTTGGCTGCGTGCCATCCCCTGCCCCCTTTCTGCGAGATCCAGATAAACACTGCCTTGCATACAAAAGGAGGACTCTGAGTGCCCCCCTTGCTTAACACACAGACACGCACACACACACACACACACACACACACACGGGGGTGGGGGGTGAAGATATGCCCTTAGTTCCTTAATATGGTGAGAGAGGGCAGAAGTTTGTATAAGTCACACGGGTACACACACACGGACACACAGGCACACACATACACACACTCATACATTCAGAGAATGAGGAAGAAAGATGTTCTTAGCCTCTTGATGTGGTGAGAGTGTAGAGGTTTCGGTCACATAGCCACACACACACACACACACACACACACACACACGTCACACGCCCTTGCACACAGCAGTAGCATTTAGCCTACTGTGGTTTGTCGGAACTATTCAGAATTAATCCCACTTCCGTGCCTGTGAGTCATTGGCCTGGGTGGAGAGGGAGAGAAAGACAGAGTGGGAGGTATGGAGGGAGGAATAGAGAGAGAGAGAGAGAGAGAGAGAGAGAGAGAGGGAATGGAGAGGAGGGTAAAGAAGGAGAGTGAACATCTATGTGTGTGTTCTTGTCCCCGCAGCATTAAAAATAGCATCCACACAAGAGGGAAGAAAGACTCAATAAATAAAATGAAGAGGAATCTGGTGTTTTTGTTTCACTGCATTGGCACTGCTGTCATTTTGTGTGTTTGCACGTACGTGTGTGTGTGTGTGTGTGTGTGTGTGTGTGTGTGTGTGTGTGTGTGTGTGTGTACCCAAATGACTGAAACCTTACACACTGAGACGGCACTAGACCTAGCCTGTGAATAGTGGTCTCCCAGCTCTCTCCCCTGAGCCAGTCTGAACAGAGCGGTGGTGTGTGAATGGAATTCTCCCTCACTGGCACTGAATGTGTGAATGGGCCCACCAAACATGATTATAGATGAGGCGCGCACACACACACACACACACACACACACCGTGCGACAACCACAGGCTGCTTAATGGATAATGAATGTGCATCTCTCTCTCTCTCTCTCTCTCTGCTTTCTTATCATACCGAAGTTAGTGATGTAATATTGTTGTGTGTGTGTGTGTTTGTGTGTAGATGAATAATCACCGAGGTGAGTGATGTTGTGTTGTACTGAGGTCTGTGGCCTGTGCTGTTTACCTTGTAGGTGGCGCCCTGGGGAATGAGTGACTGACTTGTTGGCCAATCCCAGTCATCCAGCGGGCAGACAGAGGGTGCAGAGGTGACATGCCTCTTTGACGCCCATTTGGAAACAAATGGTGAGTAATGGGCTGGAGGGAGGAGGCTGCTGCTGGCCACACAGTACAGCTGTCTCTCTCTCCAGCACCCACCAGGGGATACTTTATTTACATCACCCATCGGTAGTCCTCCACCTGTCTCTCTCTCACACTCACACACACACACGCACACGTCTACCCACTCGTGGTTATAGGACTATTGTACTCGCTTTTAGTCGAAGGAAAATGTTGACAAATTAGGTTCCTGTTTCTCAGGTACTGCTTGATAACTGCAGTGTTTACTCTAGTGTGTGTGTGTGTGGTGTGTGTGTGTGTGTGTGTGTGTGTGTGTGTGTGTGGCTCTAGACTAGAGCATGAATTGAGTCTTTGTTGATAACTGTGAATTGCCTCTGATGCATGTGTTCATGAAGGTCATTCCACCTGATATTGCAAGCAGTTACTTTCCATTACACATCCATCAATGCTATTTGTGAAATGTAAGCCCTTGTCTAACCCTGTCAATTGGAAGTGAAAAACATTTATGCCACACAAATCAGAGAGATTAAGTCTGTGTATTGCACTCACTGGCTGCCAGAAGAGTTAGCCAAGGAGTGAGCAATGGCTAAAGCTGACAGCTCTTTTACTTCAGCGAGGAAACTGTAGGTTCCCATTTGTTTTGGACGCCTCAAACTTCTGTTTATTGCTCTGTATGTGCAAAGTAATAACTGGCTTATGTTTTGATATAAAAGTATGGCATGTTTTATAATTAAGAATGTTTATATTTGTGTGTGTGTGTGTGTGTGTAGACTCATTGCCATGCCTGGCGGGATGGTGGTTCTTCCCTGTGTGCTGGTGTCCCTGCTCTCCATCCTGCGGGCCAGCAGCAGCAGTATCCTGGCGCGGGCCGGTGAGCCCTACCCCACCTTCCGCCGCAACGACACCCTTTTCGAGCACCTGGCGCTGCACCCGGACGCCGTGCTGGGCCGCATCTACCTGGGCGCCCGCGACCGCCTTTTCCAGCTGTCATCGGGCCTGGCCCTGGAGGAGGAGGAGGTGACGGGCCCGGTGCGGGACAGCCGCGACTGCCTGCCGCCCATCACCGAGCAGAACTGCCCCCAGGCACGGCCCACCAGCAACCACAACAAGCTCCTGCTGGTGGACCCCTTTGGCGGGCAGCTGATCACCTGCGGCAGCGTCAACCAGGGCATCTGCGAGAAGCGCAGCCTGGACTCCGTGCGGACGCTGCTCTTCGCCGCCGAGAGGCCCGTCGACACGCAGTACGTGGCGGCCAACGACCCCAACGTCACCACGGTGGGCCTGGTGGTGGCGGCCGGACCTCCGCGCGCCGGCCGGCAGCCCGTTCTCTTCGTGGGCCGCGGCTTCACCAGCAGCCACCCGCCCATATCCACGCGCAACCTGGCCTCCGAGCCCGTCTTCTCGTATGAGGACACGGCCAAGTTGGCGGTGGCCGGCCGCCTCTCCGAGTACGACCACCACTTCGTTGCCTCGTTCGCGCACCGCTCGCACGTCTACTTCCTCTTCTACCGGCGTGACCTCAAGTCGCAGTCGCGCGAGTACCGCACATACGCATCGCGCGTCTGCCTGGACGACTCGGCCTACTACTCGTACGTGGAGGTACCTCTAAACTGTCGCTCGGCCGCCGGCAAGAATTACAACCTCCTCCAGGCCATGCGCGTGGGCCTGCCCAGGGGCCCCGAGCAGGATGGGGCCGTGGAGCCAGGCTCTGAGATCCTGCTGGGGGTGTTCTCCACGCGCTCCACCTCGTCCAGCCGGCCCAGCGAGGACTCGGCGCTCTGCATGTTTTCCCTGGAGGAGCTGGACCGCAGGATCAATGCCACGCGCGACCTCTGCTACACACAGCAAGGCCGTGGCGAGAATAGTGTCGAGGCCGCCTACATTGAGTACGACGTCAAGTCCAACTGTGCCAACCTACCCTCGGTGAGTTCAGCCACTGCCATTCCCTGTGTTAATGGCCAGTCGTAGTGCAGTGGTTAAGAAAACAGGCTAGCATGCTCGTAGCCCAAAAAGCTGTGGGTTCGAATATCAGCTGCCACCATTGTGCCCTTGAGCAAGGCACTTTACCACAAGTTGCTGTAGGGCAGACTGGCCCTGAAATAATTGTAAGAAATATAAGTCACTTTGGATGAAGACATCAGCTAAATGCAGCTGAATGTAAATTCCCTGCCGTACTCCTCTCCAGTACTAGCCATAGTAGAATGACCCAGTAATGGCATTTCCTGTGTTGGGAGTGGCCGGTATTCCATTATGGTCTGCCAAGTCTGAATACGTTAAATTGCTTTTGAATTGAATCTGTTGGCACTACTAATTGACCCTAGTCAGTGGACTCTCTCCTCCCCATCGTTTCTGTGGTGCAGCGACATATTTTTACATGACCGATGCTGTAATTATCATTAGTGACAATGAAAGTCATTTTCATACTGTCTCATGTGAGGGAGCGCACCAGCAGGTCTGTCTGTGCCGTGATAAGGCGGGCGGGGCGGCTTCCATTAGGCTAACGCCATCAAAGCGCCTCTAATCTTTTAGCGTGCAGAAATGTAATCATGTTAGAGAGTAATCAATTAGATTTCCCGTTTGTTGCTCGGGCCTCGTTTCTGTGATGTCAGTGTCGCTTTGGGAATTGGCATTGTGAGCATGCAGCGGGCACAGATGGGGCCATGGCTCACGACCTGTGCGTGTGTGTGTGTGTGTGTGTGTGTGTGTGTGTGTGTGTGTGTGTGTGTGTGTGTGTGTGTGTGTGTGTGTGTGTGTGTGTGTGTGTGTGTGTGTCATTGATTTGCCACACATTTAATGGTCCCCCCCCGGAGATGCCACAGAGCTCCCAGCTGGTCATTGGCTCCTTGCCTGCAGCTCACCTTTCGCAAACTCGGGCAGCATAGTCTGGTGGTGGCAGTGGGATGGTTAATGGGATTTTCAGGAACGGAATCAATATTCTGGATTACCCTCCCCATTTATCAGGATAGGAGGCTTTTAACAAGGGTCTGACATGGACGGCTAAAGTCACGACAGTAACAGGGTGGGGTGGGGGGTTAGAGGAAAGGTCGTCACAGATGGGGGGGGTGAGAGATAAATTGGGAGAAAGAAGTGATGCCATGTTTGTTGATCTCCACACCAGGAGTAAGCATAGCACCCCTTTGTTAATCTGAGCATGCTCAGTGAGGATGCTGACGTGTCCAGACTTGACAAGGCTATTCTTATAAGCACAAGTCTCTCTGTCTCATCCCCTGGGATCGAGCTCCTGATGGGTGTACACACACACACACACACACACACACACACACACACAGAAATCAGAGCTCATGGAGTAGGATTTTATTCTGAACCTGAAGCCTTACAGCGGATCCATAAAAATACCAAGACAATAGACTAAGGAATTTCTAATGGCTCGTCTAGAACAGAAACTTCACTTGTAAGTGGCCAGATGATTTTGGGTGATGTGAATGATGACCGCCCATAGATGTTCACACAGGCTCTCTTTGAAACTGTGGGAAAACAAGGATCATTGTTTGGAGAACAATCAGGCAGAATGGAGAGAGCCCAAAAATATTAAATGTGCTCATTTTCATTAGGACTTTGATGTTATCGTTTTTAAATAAAGCCATGATTTGTTTGTAATAACATCATTCCACTTTATGATGAACGTCAGCAGAGTCCATGATGAGGGACTGTTTTCAGCAAGTGTCTGGGAATTTGTGTGAGCGCCATGATTTACCAGAGTGGAGCCGTTTAATGGCCAAAGAATAGAAAGTCAGATCTTCTGAAAGCCCCAAAAGCCTTTGAAAGGGGCTGCCAAATGCCTGCAATACCTCTCCAACAACCCCCCCCCCCCCCCCCCCCACACAGACACACACACACACACACCACCCCCTGCAACCCCACAGCTATAAATCTCTCAAATGTGCAAAAAAGGAGAAACGAAAACATTGAAGAGTCTTTGTTTGAAAGAACCATCTTCGCTTTTTGAAGCTGTGAACACTTGGAAAGTTGGCGTGTTTTTCTTATTAAATTAGCCTTATTACTTGTCAAGCTATGTCAAACAGCAGCGCAAACTGTTAAGATGTTTTGATGGATTTATTTTTATTTAAAAATACCTTCACTGATGACATTACTTCTGTCTTTCGGTCTGTCTGTCTGATTTAGAACACCCTTGATGCTTACCCTTGTGGCTCCGACCACACCCCCAGTCCAATGGCAAGCAGGGTGCCGGTTGAAGCTGAGCCCATATTGGACAGTCCGTCCGCCCGTCTCACGGCTGTGGCTGTCAGCGTGAGGGCGGGACACACCATCGCCTTCCTGGGAGACTCGAAGGGCAACCTGCACAAGGTGAGGGAGCAGACTCTGCTGTGCACATTATAGGGCAAACATGTCTGAACAAGTCTGCTTGACTAGCAAGACATCCTTTATTGATAGAACAGCTTTGATGTGAGTCCCATTCGGTCAACAGAGTTCAGGCAAATTCTCCAATCTAGATGTGTACACACACACGTACACACACGCACACACACACATAGTGTGAGAGAAAAAGAGACAGACAACTTTTCTAGCTCTGTGTCCGATAACTGCATCTGTCAGTCGGTTCTGCAGCCTACGAGCCTTGAACCCCTGCCTCTGCCTGTCTACCTAAATCAGCCTCAGATCTCTCCCCTCTCATCCCGTGCCAGAGGGTCAGGGTCAGGCATAGAGAGAGCTCTGTGCTCAAGAGGAATCAGCTGCGGACCCCCGCAAAAAGCTCCAAGAATATTATTAGGTTCCGAGTTCTGCCAAGGGGCTAATCTGTCTACAGAGTCAGCAGCATCTGTGTGTGTGTGTGTGTGTGTGTGTGTGTGTCTTTGGGTGTGTGTGTGTTTGCAATTTCCAGATTTAACAAGTATAGGCACGACACCACTGTTTGCTCAGTCTGCTATTATTATCCCTAATGGGACATTTTAACACCTAACACAAGAAGGGAGTACATCCCTCGTGGCTGTTTGTTTGTTTGTTCTCTGTTTGTGTCATTCTTTTTTGAGGTTTCCTCATGACTCTCTGTGTCCGTAAGACATAGAGACGGTGAATTCAGACTATGCTGACCATGAGCGCAATGTCCATGTGGATAGCTGGTTATCCAGAGACACTAATTCCAAATAAATTCAGCGCTGTAAAAGGTCCTTGTGTGTGTTGCCATCGTCCACAGAGCAGAGGTCAGGCCAGCATGATTGTAAACAGAGTTCAAACAGATAGCCATGATGGCTCATTCCTCCACTGTCCCTGCCACCAGTGGGGCCACTGCATGTGTGTGTGGGAGCGTATGGTGGGCGGCTCAGCCGTAGCTCGGGGGGGCAGTGCTGCACTAACAGGGTGCTACATGATGGACGGACATCAGAAAGCCTCTGGGGCCAAATGCCTTCCCTTTTTCTGTGGAATAAGACGAAGAGACAAACATCAGATAAGAGGAGGACATTTTTGACAGTCGTCCTTTGCGATGACCTTTAACGTAATCCCCCGCCATGTTTGTCAATCCCTTTAGAAAAAAGAAACAATGGAGGAAGGACAAGAAAAAAGGGGAGGATGAAAGGAAAATGACATGTAAGAAAGAAAGTTGAGGCTTTGGAAAGATCTCAGATTGAGGAGAGGGTGAATTAGGAGAAGGAAGAGTGTGTGTGTGTGTGTGTGTGTGTGTGTGTGTGTGTGTGTGTGTGTGTGTGTGTGTGTGTGTGTGTGTGTGTGCTATTATTAATTATAGCCTATTCTCCACTGTGTGATCCCATAACAGAGAAGGAAATGAGCCTCTCAGCCCAGCAGATAGAAGGGACACACAGACACTCACACCCATTAGTCCTATTTTTTCTTGACCCTGAGTGTTAGCGATAGCGTCGTCTGGCCGCCCATGACTCAGCTCTTTGTGTATGAGCAGACCCAGTGCAGCCATCACTCAGTGACATCATAATGGAATCCTGACACAAAACACATAGGGCTCCATTGTCGCCATGGAGATACGCCACACTGGAGCATGGGGCTGTCACAACCCAGGGGCGAATAGCACCCTTGTCACTGTCTGACACGCAGATGCACACACACACACACACACACACACACACACACGTCAAGCTGCTGAGACTTACTGCTTTTACATGAATGATCTCCCTTTTTCTCTGTGTAGTCACAACAACAGAGGATATCCCTCTCAGCTGCTTGTGGCCCAATGGGAAGTGTGATTGTGTGTGTGTGTGTGCGAAATGTGTCAGATAGTGAGAGTTAGTTGGTGAAAGATCCAGTGTTCTGATGAACTTGATGGGAATGAGATCTTGCTTTGTAGAAGAGCAAGGACAAATATAGAAACTGCCTATATGAGTCCTATTCCAGTAGGATGCTCTCTCTCTTTTTTGGCTGGCCTCTCTGGTCACCCTGGACAATAGCTTTGGTTACAACTCCCACAGCCTTGGGAGGGACTGGAGCAGACAATCAAATGTGACTTTACAAATGTAACAGATTAGATGTTCAGATCAAATTGAGATTATTTTCAGAACTGCCATACAGACATTTGTTGTTGATTAACACCATTATACTCATACGACTAGTCTTCTAAATGCTTCTATGGTAACTCATGTTGGAAGTATAGATAAATTAAAGAGGTTATGCACTAGGAAATCCCAAAAAGGTACCAGTATTTGTTTTTAACCACCGCTAACTGGTGTATGAAGTCTGTCATGATGGCCATCTTAGCCTTGACACATGTTAGGTGCAGAAAAATGAATAGCTTTACTGTTTGTCATGGTTTCTCTCCCTCCATCTATGCAGTAGCTATGTGCTTTAAAGTGCTATTTAGATTTGCGGTACTGTAGTAGGGTGTTTATACAGAAAGGTCTCGCTATCCGTTTTTGGAGTGACTTGGCATGATGTCACACTAGTGTTTTTGTTAGATGTATATTCATGTAGCATAAGAACCTTCAGTTGTGTTGCTCTTGCTCTGATGTCATTGTTTTTACATTGACCAACTTTACACTTTAAATCCCCTAATCTCTCGTCTGCCACTATGGCATGCAGATCCAGATAGTGAAATAAACATAGTAGTGTCACATTTAGCCATGAATAACAACAGTGCAAAATTATATTCTTAGTGGTGTCTGTTACATAACAACTTGAAACCTAACCAGTCCTCTGATGGTTTGAGGTGTATTTTGGACACACACACACACAGAGAAAGAGAGAGACACACACACACACACAGGCATATGAAAACATTCACATCTTCCAACCTACATTTTTGTTCACACCATGGGAAAGGAGTTTGACTGTGGTATTTATTTCTTTTGTCTCTTTCATTTCCTCTGAGGTGTTTAGTTTATATATTAGCTTTATGCACTCCCACTCATTCTTCCCACTACTACTACTA
>PYXC01002417.1:4230000-4312500 GCA_015244755.2 Tenualosa ilisha
AAATGAGGTGATTTGAAGCGCCGGGCTCCATAAAGTCCTTTCATTAGCTTGAGTTTATCCTCCTCACAGACTCTGGACATCTCCCCCAGGAGCCTGGAGAGATGCATGGCATCCCTCCCTCCCTCCCTCTCCTCCTCCTTTCTGACTCCCACTTCAGAGAGTTTTGTTCCCTATAGTATTTCACTGGTGACAGGCAGACTGTTACCTTCAGCTGAACATGGCATATTTTTGGCTGCCTCCCACCCTACCCATGTCTGGATGTGGCCGTCTCTGGGTGGTCTTGGGGAGGGCTCTTTGAAAACATCCCCCTGCTTTGGGGTTTGAGAGCTGACCTGGCTTTGACCGATCCCCCCCTCCAAGCTCACACACACACACACACACACACACACACACACACACACACACACACACAAACATACACAGCACTCTTGTCAGCAGTTTGGTTCTGCCAGTTCTTGGGAGCCACCCATGAGCGGGCCATTGACTTGGGGTGGGGTATGTTTGGGGGGTGGGGGGGTTGGTAGATTGTGTCTTGCAAAGCCAGGATTATTTCAGCTGTCTCCAGGCTGCTGTGTTAGAAGCCTGCTGTGTGTCTTGCTGTGCGTGTGTGTGTGTGTGTGTGTGTGTGTGTGTGTGTGTGTGAATCACACTGATTGAGTTCAGGGTCGTCTCTCCCTGGGGGCCTCTTGCTCCTTCCCCTGTTTTCACTCTCTTGTCTCTTGATGCTCTTGTCTCTTGTTACGCTGCCTTCTCCATTCAGCTCCATTCAATTCAGTTCAGTTCAGTCCTGTAGGCTTTACTGGCATGGCCATTCACATAGAAACACTGTTGCCAGAACATAGTGCAGAAACATGAGCATGAACTTCTCTCTTCTGCCCTGTGCTCCATCTTCACTAATGCAGTGAGCTCATCTAGCGGGTTGGCTCTAACTCCCCTAAGTCATTGAGCTGCTGACTGATGGTGATGGTGAACTTTTTGAGCGTGTGTGCGTGCGTTTGTGGCATCTAGTTGACTGGCTCTTTGCGGGGGAGCTGTGGTTTAAGTGCCTGCCCACGTCCAGACCACATACAGGTCTTGAATGCGCACCACAGGTTGAGAGCATTGATCCTGACACCAACCCCTTCGCTATTGCTGTCTTGGAACACTCTACTGGCCTGCACAGGCAACAAGAACCCCTTCCCACAAGAAAAAACAAAACGCTTAGAAAAATACAAATCTTCATTTGTGGCCAGACATATTTGCCCCCTAAATCTTTTTTTTTTTTTTTTTTATGTGAGCCAGAAAGCTGTCTCTGAACTTCTGTCTGTACCTGTACCTGACTGTCCATCTGTGGTGGTTGGTCACTACTGCCCTCTTGTCTGCCTCCAGGTGCCGTGGCTGTGTGCAGAGCCGCTGGAGGTGCAACTGGTGCGTCCACCAGTACGTGTGCACCCACAAGCCCGCCTGTGACCAAGGCCTCGTCATTTACAATGAACACGTGAGTCACCATGGCTCTCTTCTCCTCTGTCTACCAAAACTCCGTGTGTGTGTGTGTGTGTGTGTGTGTGTGTGTGCGTGCGTCTGTCAATGGTAAGCAGACATGGTAAGTCAATTGGCAGTTTTAATTGGGCAGAACCTACTTTGGTGTGCCTGAAGATGTGTGTTGATTCGATCAGTGAAAGCATAGCCTCAGCAAAAGCAGTCATGGCTTAACCTGATTTCTGATCCATGATTTAGGATGTGTTTACTCATTGTCTGTCACACTGACCTCACAAATGTGATTAATCACCATCTTGTGAGTGAGTGAGTGAGTGTCCATCCATATTCATTTACACCAAAGTTCCCGTAATGCTTTGATGTTTCATCTGGTTTGCATTAATATTGGTACTTCTAGTGTATATGTGATGTTTTTTTAAGTTTTGTTGTTTTTAAGTTTATTTCAGTTGCTAGTTTTATTTTCATTTTACTTTTATGTTTTCTCCTCCAACCCCCCCCCCCCCTTTCCTGCCCTCCTGCGTGCTCTCCCTCTCCTCCCAACCCCTCAGTTCAAAATCCCTACCTCAGTCCCTCCAACGAGCCAGCCGGTTAAGCTCGCCACCACCACTACCCTGACCACCCCAGCCACCACCACCCGAGTCCCAACCACACCGGCCCCCACCGAGCCCCCAACAACCCAAGCCCCAACTACAACCACCACTACTACCACAACAACGACAACCACGACTACTACCACGGAAGCCCCCACCACCACCACCACCACCACCACCACTACTGCATCTACAACCACCCCTGAGCCCACCACCACCACGCCAATACGCACCACCGCTCCTGAGACCCAGGAGCCCACTTTGGCCCCCACCACCTCCACCGAGGCCCCGATGCCACCGCCGGCGGATCCGACGGCCTCCCTGCTGCCCGATGTCCAGACAGCGCCCGTGCTGGAGGAGACCACCTCGGAGGAGCTGGTGCTGGAGACACAGGCCGAGACGGAGGCTGAGGCGCTGAGTGAGACGCACATCGCCGTGGTGACCGTGGCCGACCTGCAGGTGGTCATTGTAGAGACAGAAGCACCACCAGTCACAGAGAGGCAGCAGGTGATCGCTCTGGAGGAGGAGGAGAAGGATCTAGAGGTTCCCCTCACAGATACCCAGTCACCTCTGGAGGAGCCAGAGATAGAGGCATTGGTTTTCCCCAGCAGCCAGGCTCCAGCCTTGGGGGAGGCTTCCACCGATGCCCCCATGGAGACCTCCCAGGAGAGCCCCATCCTCCCTGGACAGGAGGCAGCAGCCCTGGAGCCAACATTCCTCCAGCCAGCAGGGGGCACTGACACCCCAAAGGAAGACACCGCCACCACCACGGCTGACCCGGAAGCATTCCAGTGGCCCGGGGAGGAAGTGGTGCAGGAGGAAGAGGAGGAGGAGACGGCGACGTTGGGCAGGGCCGAGAACGACACGGCCACCTTCTCGGCGGCCACCATGCTGTCCGGTGATGGCGATGTTGAGCCTGGCGCTCCGGCCTACATGCGGCTCCTGGATGCCGACTCGGAGCTGGACTACCAGTACGACATGGCGGATGGGGCTTACCTGCCGGTGAGTCCAAACCCTCTCGGGACGACGCCACTTGCAACTGGGGTCTCAGATGGACCCCACTCCTCCACCTTTCCTCCACCTGTCTGTCTCTCTCTGTCTCTCCCTCTTCTCTCTGTGTCTTCCTATTCAGTTTCTCTTTCGGTTAAGTCACACCCCTTTTATAACCTGGGAAAACAACTGCATACAGTAGTTGTTTTGATCTTTGTGTTATACTAGTATTGTTTTTTTTATTTAACAGTCCATTTTTAGAAGTTTTTTTTATCAAGGCTTCAATTGACTTTACTAATTGTGTGTGTGATTGACTCTACTAATTATGTGTGTGTGAGAGAGAGAGAGAGAGAGAGACTCTGTCCTGATGTAGTTGAATGTCTGACTGTTTGCGTGTTACTTGATGTGTGTGTTGAGAGATGGAAGACTGGTATGAGCTGTGTGTGTTTGTGTGCTTGTGTGTGTGTGCTCTGAGTACATATTCAATGTGTCTGATTACACAGCTCTGAAGTTCTAAACCAGATATGCCTAACATTGGAGCAGATAAGATCGGGGTGATCTGCACCACTTTGAGTAATGTGTCTGGACTTGCGTGTGTCTGTGTGTGTGTGTGTGTCCTTAGATGTCATGATTAGGGCTGTTTCATGGTGTGTATTCTGATGAGGGCGTATTTGGAATATATGTCTAACCTTAGTGAGCTTGTTTAGGGTGGGAAAGTCTTTTTGCTGGTGTGTATGTGTGTGTGTGTGTGTCTAACTGTGCTGTGTGTGTGTGTGTGTGTGTGTCTAACTGTGCTGTGTGTGTGTGTCTAACTGTGCTGTGTGTGTGTTCAGGGTGATGATGGCTCTTTGTTTAGCATTGGGGCATCAGCATGTCCATGTGTGGAGAAGGTTCAGGGTTCCTCCCTGCTGCCTGTGCAGGTGGAGCGGAAAATTACACTACAGGCCCGCAACCTCCACCTCTACCAGGTACACGCACACACACACCCTACAAGCCCACAACCCTGCACCATTGCACAATAAACGCACGCCCACACACACACACACACAATGCAGTTAGCAAACTGACTGATCTATAGATTTACATACTGTACATACATACAGTACTTCCTCACACATACTGTGTTTGCAGACACAAACAAACATACAAATGCAATATGCTTCATCAGAAGCTGAAAATATACCATCAACTATTTGGCCAGTACAAAGTTTGTTTTTGTGTGTGTGTGTGTGTGTGTGTGTGTGTGTGTGTGTGTGTGTGTGTGTGTGTATTTGCGAAGGACCTGGAGTATGAGTGTGTACTAGTGATCGAAGGTCGTACAGTGGTGGTGGACGCCTATGTGGAGAACGATGATTTAGACCCTGAGGTGTTTGACATCACCTGCCAGCTCCACAAGGTAACCCCTCAGCCGTGATGGCAAACAATGGCACACTGCAGAATAGCAGGAATGGAAGAAGTAAAGTGATCTTGACTGTCAGGATGTCCTATAGAAAACCACTAAGTTAGCAACTTTGTTGGTTGCAGTGTAGTTATCCATTGCCAACTAACTAAATTGTTGGCTGGTTAGCCTTCACATTTACATTTATGCAAAGATGCTTTTATCCAAAGCTATTAATGCCAGCTATCAATTACAGTCTCCCCAAAGGCAACATAGGGTTAACTTGGGGCTCAAGGGCACAACGGCATTCAAACCCACAATTTCCAGGCCACTAGCATGCTAGCCAGGTTCCTTAACCGCCCCATTAGCAAATGTGGTTTTGGGAAACATAGCCCCGGTGTATAACAGACAAATCTAGCATTGTAGCCTTGATCAAATTTGACCAAATGTTAAATGTTTAATGTGCTTTGTTAGAGCTTTGCCCACACACAGAGTCAGCATCCCCGTGTGACTGATCTCTGTGTTGTTTTTGTCTGGCTGCAGTATTCATACTCGGCCCATGTAGAGCAGTACAACGCCACAGTGTACGTGAAGAGGAGAAACACCTTTCACGTGGACAGTGCACAAGACCTCTACGGTAAGACAACCCTCGCCAACTCACACACACTCTCTCTCTCACTCTCACACTCACTCTCTTCATCAGTAAGAGAAGCATAAACCCTTTAGCAGTGAGGAAATGGTTTTGGTAGCAGCTCTTGTTGTGGTTGGCTGTTTGGACTTTGGTTTGGAACAAAAGGATGAAATCCAGTCTCAGAGCATACAAAGGAGAGGAGTGCAGCTGTGTGTGTGTGTGTGTGTGTGCGTGTCATGTCCATTTCTTTCTCCTCTTGTCTCTCCTCTATTATTCCGAGCTTCATCAGAAACTTTTTTGGCAGCTTTTTTCTCGTGTGCATCCCAGCCTGGAGATGGGTGCGTATGCGTGTGAGTGGGATCAGGGAGGGCCTGTGCATGGAACAGTAGCGCACAGCTGGCGCTGGGAGGACAGCTGGCTTCTCACCTCTCAGTCGTAGCGTGCTGTTTTTTCTTTCTGCACACACATATGGGATCTATTTACACACTCCACAGCAAGTTCTGCTACAGCCCCAGGCTCGCCAGGCCAAGGTTGCATCTGTGTGTGTGTGTGTGTGTGTGTGTGTGTGCATGTGTGAGTGAGTGTGTACGCGGGTTTGTGCGCGCGCGCGCGTGTGTGTGTGTGTGCGTGCGTGCGTGCGTGCGTGCGTGCGTGCGTGCGTGCGTCCAAAGCCATGTCTGCACTGCACATGTTGGTGTTTGTGAGTGATTGTGATGTGACAAGTTTATGGGTCAGTATTTTTACTTCACAGACCACTCCCATTCTCCAAAAGCAGTAATTCTTCATTTGTGTCCCAGTAAAGTTGTCCATAGGCTAACGCTCTGGCAGCGTAAACAGATCGGTTCATTTGTAGCGCTGCCAAGCTCAGAAGTAGTTTTGAGGCTCAACGAGCACAACCAGAAACCTTCATGAAGGCAAAAACAATGCTAGTGTCAGAAGTTATAAATCAAGGCAATGTTCATGTTTGCTTGCTTTGTTGGAAGTGTGTTTGCAGCTTGTGTGCTCTATGGTTAACTTCCACTGCACGGCTTGTATAGCTGATGAAATGTCCGTTTCGTTTGGCAGTGGACGACTGGAATTTACATTTACATTTACATTTACATTTAGGCATTTAGCAGACGCTTTTATCCAAAGCGACTTACAAAAGAGGATAACATTCAAGCTACAACACAATGAACTAACAAGGAGTGCATATTGCTAACATAGAATCTGCGCTGTTTTAAGTTGAAAGTGCAATAGTGTAACACAATGTAGAGAAATTAAATTATTAAGTGCATTCTCAAAGTTTACGCCAGGAGATATTCTTGGAAGAGCTTAGTCTTCACGAGTTTCTTGAAGGTGGAGAGGGTATCAGTTGATCTGGTAGCACTTGGGAGGTCATTCCACCAGCGCGGAACCAGACATGAGAAGAGTCTGGACCGACCTGCACAAGGTGTTGGCCGTGCTAGAAAACGTTCCTTAGAGGAGCGTAGTGGTCGTCGGGTGACATAGGGCTTCAGAAGAGAATTCAAGTAGATGGGAGCAGAGCCATCATTCACCCTGTAGGCCAACATAAGTGCCTTGAATTTAATGCGAGCAGCCAAGGGCAGCCAGTGAAGTTCAATGAACAGAGGTGTGACATGTGTGACATGTGACATGTGGAATGGTCTCTGATCTGGCAGATATACTGAGCTGCATGCAACACAGCTGGATGAAGCTATATGATGGGTTCAGATGCAAAACCCTCCAAGTCCTTTTTCAGAAATACTCAAAAATGAAGTTGTTTTTATAATCATTTCCAAGTAATGTCTATCAAACTGCAATTTGAATGGTATTATCAAATGAAAACAAATCAAGCCAAAACATTCCAATTGGAGTTGGACTGAAAATAAAGTTCATCAAAATTTCAAATCACAAATGGACATAGAGAGTTTTGCATCTGAACTCTTCATATGTTCAGTATGTTTGAGAGATATTGGACACTTTTAACTAAAAGCTGTTGTTGTTCTGCTGCTGCATATATGCCTTGTGTGAAGCTGTACCAGCCAAGTATGTGGTCTAGCTGTGTGTGAGTGTGTGTGTGTGTAGCTGTGTGTGTGTGTGTGTGTGTGTAATTGTGTATGTACTGCAAACTGTGTATGCTAGTTAGCCTAGCTGTGCTTGTAGAATGTTGGTTAGCCTCCCGCCTGCCATCTCTGTAGCCTTCTAGTCAGTTGACTGGGAGCTTGGGATTTTCAGTGGACCAGCCAGGGCGATCACCTCCTGATCCAAGGTTGCTGTGAGGTTACATGTCGAGTGCCAGGTTGGACTGCACATAACAACCTCAGTTACATGTACATGTGCAAGATTATTTATACACCTGTGTTTGACTCTGTCTGACTGGTGTACACTTGTTAATGTACAGTGTCCATTGGATATGTATGGTAGGTTGTTGTACACCTATACTCTGTTCTGTGTGTGTGTGTGTGTGTGTGTGTGTGTGTGTGTGTGTGTGTGTGTGTGTGTGTGCGCGTGCGCATGTGCGTGCATACGCATATGCATCAGCGTGTATTGTGTGTGCTGATGTTCTTGATGATATGTTCTTGCATGTGTTGTATGTGTTTATGTTCATGCATTCTTGTGTGTGTTGTGTGTTGATGTTCATCTGTTCTTATGTGTGTTTGTGTGTGTTGTGTGTGTTTCAGTGACACTGTACAACTGCTCAGTGGGGCGTGCCGACTGCAGCCGGTGTCATACGGCTGAGCCACGCTACAGCTGTGTGTGGTGTGGTGGTGCCCACTCTAAGTGCGTCTACAGTGACTCCTGCCACCAGGCCGTGGAGGATACATGCCCAGCGCCCGTCATCAATTTTGTGAGTCATACCACAACCTGACACCCATGATGATTCAAACTCAAACACTGGTCTTAAGCTAACTTTAAAATTATTGTTAACAATATATCAACAGGTAGATTGTTTATAACCTAAGCAGCTTCAGGTGACCGAGGGGAGATCATATAGAGTATTACTGTGATGTCAGATGATGTGGTCTTACAACAGTCTAAGTGAGCAAACCATTGTGTTTTTGTCCTCCAGATTGAACCTCTGTCGGGGCTGGTTGAGGGCGGCACCATCCTGACCATCACTGGCTCCAACCTGGGACAGAAAGCGCAGGACATCCAGCACTCTGTGACTGTGGCCGGGGTGCCCTGTGAGGTCATCCCACACCTGTATGAGATCTCCTCCAGGTAAATCACTTTGAGTGTTGGACTGTTCTGTGTCACTGATCTCTAAAGAATGCTCTTTTAAGCTGAAAGCTAGTTTTTGCTCTTGTGATAGTGTGACCAGACAACCCCGATTTCTGGGGACAATCCCCGATTTTGGTGGTCTGTCCCTGGAAAAATACAAGAAAAACACTTTGTCCCTGATTTCTGAAGATAAAACACAGATAAAACTGATTTTGATGATATTGATATTGTAGAAATAGAATTGTCCTCAGGCATTCATGGCGATTTTCACCTCAGAGGTCTGGTCACCTTAGCTTGAACTTAGTCCTATATATATATATATATATGTATATATAAAATAAAGGACTACAGTCTTGGATTTAACTTAAACTTAATCTTGTTATGGGAAACTGGCTGTAGCATTGTCATCCACCTGGATTGCTTACAGTATGCTACATTCACAGAGTATGGTGATTGTTTTGCACACTAGCAGTAGGCAAAAACTGGGACAAAAGGGGATCAAGTTTAAAACAAGTTGATAAATAAATATCCCCTGGATTTAACAGTGGATTACATTTGGGCCACCTGGTATTGTGATATTTGGAATATTATTGTTGTAAGATTATGTGCTTGTGGATTTAAAGGACAAGTTAATTTTTTTTACACTTAAAGCCTTGTTTTCTGATCATTCATGATGAAATACAATGGTTAAGATTACAATTTTGACAAATGCCTCTGTTCTGTGAATTTTTGGTTGTTGCGTTAAAGCCCGAACTTGTCCTTCAATGTCTGTGCCTGCTCTCCTGTGTGCAGGATTGTGTGCAGGACCAAAGCCAGTGGGGAGGAGAAGTCTGACCACGTGCAGGTGAAAGTGAGCGGGGGAGGCTACGGCCTCTCCAGTCAGCGCTTCAGCTACCAGGTGAGAGAGCACTGCTGAATGACGGCCAAGAGCACAATGGAACTGTGGGATTGACTGTAAGATCAGTAAAGAAAGAGGCTTAGAGGTGATGGCATATCCCTGGATTTATTATGCCACTGTGTTTAAGGCTGCGTGTGACTTCTCTTTGTCCTACTAGCTGTCTGTAGTTTCTCCAGTAATTAAATGTCGGCTGTAGCATTGCCTGAAGCATGGCTGCTAGCCTTAAATCATATGAACCCTGTTGGAGAACTCACTGTCTCTGTCTTTACCTCTGTCTCCCTCTCTCTTTCTCCTTCTTTCTCCCTCACTCACAGAACCCTCTGCTGACAGCAGTGGCTCCTCGTCGTGGTCCCATAGCAGGGGGTACGACTCTGACACTGTCAGGCCGGAACCTGCTGACGGGACGGGCCAGTGAGATCAGTGTGCTCGTGGGCGGTGTGCCCTGCACCATGTAAGTCACTCTAAACACAAACATAAACACACACACACACACACACCCCTCCAGATGATATCCTGTGCATACCGCCAAAAGTGTGGTATTCAGGGCCACGTGCTAGAGACAGACATGGACTTTCGTTCAGTACTAATGAACTGAATTATGATGATGTTCTCTGGTATTGATCAGCCTCTGTCTGTCTGTCCGTCTGTCTGTCTGTTTGTGTGTCTGTCTGTTTTTTCTATTCACTGTCTTTCCTTCCATTTCTGTTTGTCTCTGTTTTTCTCTCACTTTTCAAAAACTCTTCTATATTTTTTCTCTCTCTCTCTCTGCTCAGTGTGGGCGGGGTGCAGGAGCACTCTATAGAGTGTGTGACCAACAGCAGCAGCAGCACAGGCGAGCACAGGGTGACGGTGCGCTACGGCAACAGTGATCGCCATCTCCATGGCACCATGTACCATTACACCCCCAACCCCAACATCACACAGGCCACCCCATCCAGGAGCTTCCTCAGGTGTGTGTGGGGGGGGGGGGGGATGAACATAGTCTCTCTTTTTCATTTGCTCAGTTTTGATGAAACTCTATGTGCACACATTGCAATTGAAGTCATATTTTATTTTTGCTGAAGTATGTTGTTTATGTTTTTATGCAAGTTGTTGTCAGTTATAAGATAGTGTTCCCTGTTTCCTGCCTGTGTATGTGTAGTAGAGATGTGTATTGTGTGTTCACACCTGTGCTGTGGGTCTTCTACAGTGGTGGGCGAGTTATCTACGTGTACGGCCATCATTTGGACGTGGTCCAGGAGCCTCGTATTCTGGTCACGGTCTACCCAGGAGAATCTGGCTCTCTCAGCAGGAGGAGAAGGAGGAAGAGGAGGAGCGGCTTTGCCGCAGGTCTCCTTAGCCCGGACCAGGAGGACAGCCTGCTGGGAAGGCACAGACGGATCATTCCAGAACCCGACTGCCCCAATGGCATGCTTTGCTCAGCTAAACAGGTGAGATTGTCTTACACAGTGAGCTTATGCCAAGATACCTTAATTATGACACAGTAGTAACTGCTGTATAATGAAAATATATAGTCAACTCGTTGGTTCCCCCAGAACCCCCAATTAAAAAACAATGAACAGCTAGTGTTCTCATGCCATAGTGTTTGAAAAAAAAAACAGCCTGATGCGATAATCAAATCCCTCATATGTCGCTGATCACTGTCCCCTTCTCCTCTTCCCCCTTTAGTATGTGGAGCGCTGTGAACCAAACACAACATCACTGCTTCTGTGCCGGACCCCAGCGGTGGACACCTACGCCCATGGCGGACACGTCCAGGTGGAGTTCCTGCTGGACAACCTGCGCTTTGACTTCCAGGCCATAACGCAGACACCCTTCATCTACGAACTCAACCCCACGCTGCGGCCACTCAACCAACATGACCCCAGCAAGCCCTTCCGCTACAAGCCCGGCAGCGTCATCGCTGTGGAGGTCAGCCCTGAGATAGCTAGATAGATAGTGCCACACACCCGATACATCTTTGAGTTATTATCAGACCATAATTTCAATCTAATGTGTGTATAGCGCTTGCAAATGGAAAACTGTGTTCATCACAATCAAAGACTCTAGACCGCTACACTATGTTAATGTAGGCTAAAAGAACCCATATCAGAACGCCGCCTGTTCTGGCTCAGGGCATACATGCCCACTGATGACTGATGACTCGTCTTGCTCCACTTTAGAATCTTTGATCACAATATACATTTTTCAGTGTCCTCTCTTTATGTTTTGTTTACCATTATTATAATTATATTTAGCATTAGCATTGCAAATTGTGTTTAACAAAGTATAAATATCTTACTGTGTGTTTGTAGGGGGAGAATTTGGACCTGGCCATCTTTAAGGAGGAGGTGGTGGCAATGATTGGGGAGGGAGTGTGTGCGGTGAAGACACTGACCCAGAACCACCTTTACTGCGAGCCTCCGCCCCAGCAGCCTCCACCAGGCCTGGGCAGGAGACGGGAGGGTGCTGACGCCCTACCTGAGTTCACCGTGAGTTTTCTCATAGGTCCAAGAAATGATCTGTCCGCCTCTCATTCCATTCTTCTCTTTATCCCACTACATCCACACAAGCAAATGAGATTCTGGATATTTTTGTCCGTTTTGTGAGATTTGAGTTAACATTTGGGATAGTACTCTTACTCTTTATTTCGATTCTGCAGTTATCGGTAACGATGCTCTCCAACATTCATTGAAGGATGACTTTTTCTTGGATGTGCTTGTAGACACTGGTCCACTAGTTTGGTGATGGAAATAAGTTGTTGTAACACATCCGTGTCCACTTTCTCACCTGACCTCAGGTGCAGATGGGCAACCTGAACTTCTCCCTGGGCCGAGTCCAGTACGACTCCCTCAGCCAGTCCACCTTCCCTCTGGAGGCCAAGATTGGAGTGGGCGTGGGAGCCTCCATTGTGGCCCTCATAGTGTTCATTATCGTGCTCATATACAGGTAGGACCTGCAGCAGGAATTCAAATGGCTAACGCATGAAAACGAGTGCTAGATTGGACAGGCAAACACATTTTCTTTTCTAGTTTTATTTTGTAAACATTCAATTTTTTGCAGTTTCAGCAAAGCAACAGTAATCCTTTGTCTGTGTGCTCTTGGATGTTTCTTCAAATGGACCAACATGTGCAAGTTTCACACTCAAAGTGAGCTTATAGACTTCTGCTGGAGTACTTTGGGTCAGCTGCATATACAGTACAGGCATTGAAAGGGAATTCACTAATTGGCAATCTAGACTAGATCAGAAGCCCATTAGAAACAACATAATCCCCTGATCCTTAACATGGAGATTTGTTCTTGTTGATCTTTCTGGTGTGAATTACACTCAATCACAGGAGCCTGAAGCCCATCTGGTTCTTGTTGAGTACAGTGGCAGCCAAGACAGGGAATTTCATGTCGCCTTGCTTTTGAAACGTTCCCTCTCTTTCTCTCTTTTCCTTTATGTGTCTTTTCTCTTTACTCTGTGTGTGTGTGTGTGTGTGTGTGTGTGTGTGTGTGTGTGTGTGTGTGTGAGACAGGAGGAAGAGTAAACAGGCTCTGAGGGATTATAAGAAGGTTCAGATCCAGCTGGAGAATCTGGAGACCAGCGTGCGTGACCGCTGCAAGAAGGAGTTCACGGGTGAGAGAAGAGAAAGGAGAAGGGGGGGGATACCGAATATAAAATGGGGAGCTGAAGACAGGGAAGGAATGTTTTTGATAGGACCTTCAGATGAAAGAATGAGACACCAAAGAAAAAGGAGAAAAAAAGGGACATTTTGACGAGATTAAACTTTAAACGCTCCCTCAGTGGAGGTGTATTTGTGTGTCTTTCTGGATATGAGGAGGATCACTTTTATTTTCTTAAAAATGTCATGTCTCAATGAAATGAGCTCATTTATTAACACTCCCATAAAACGGGTGTAGCTTTCAGTTGACTCAGAGGCCAGTTGAAACTGAGTGTGAAGCAACAAAGTGGCCAGTTTTGGACTTCTTGACTTCTTTTTAAACTTTTCACACCTGACCTTTCCATATTAGCACACTAATCTGGGCTTGTGTGGATGTCATGACCTCTGATCCCCTGACCTTCTCCTTCCACAGACCTGATGACAGAGATGATGGATATGTCCAGCGATCTAGTAGGATCTGGCATCCCGTTCCTGGACTACCGGATGTATGCAGAGCGGATCTTCTTCCCGGGCCACCGCGAGTCGCCCTTGCGCCGAGACCTGGACGTGCAGGAGTGTCGCCGAGCAACCGTGGAGCAGGGCCTGGTGCAGCTCTCCAACCTGCTCAACAGCAAGCTCTTCCTCACCAAGGTAATGCCGCTCTGTTGCCATGGTTACCCTAGCTCTCAGCGTAGAGGTCAAGTCGGTTTCATAAGTGGTGATTCAACACAAACGGGAAGTGGTATGACGAGAAGCTTGCAAGGCTGATGATGTGGCACATCTCCTGTATGCCTTTTGGATGGTCGCTTGTATGGCATTGCACTGCTCTATAAACTTGGTATAAAAAAAGCGTTTTGAATTGAATTCCATTATATAAAAAAAAAACTTTTCCAAAAAATTTTCTCTCTTAATCTCTTGTGTGAGATTAATTCTCCTTTCCCATCCGCTCGCACAGTTCATTCATACTCTGGAGAGCCAGCGGACGTTCTCCCCTCGAGACCGAGCGTACGTGGCCTCCCTGCTCACCGTGGCCCTGCACGGCAAACTAGAGTACTTCACCGACATCCTCAAAACACTCCTCAATGACCTGGTGGAGCAGTATGTGGCCAAAAACCCCAAACTCATGCTGAGGAGGTGAGGGGAGGGTGGGGGGAAGAAGTCAGAAAAATATGTTTCTGTTTGTGTAGGACACGTCAGTCTGTCTGTCTGTCTGCATTGTATCATGATAACAGCTACACAGGCTTTGTTTTGCTCCATCTGTGGCGAAAGAATTTCCATCCAGCGCCGTCTGTCAGGCCACTTTTCATCTTTATGCTTTTGGATCTCACTTCACGTCTCCCGGGGCTTGACCACTCTGTCTCTCTCTCTCTTTTTCTGTCTCTCTCCCTCTCTCTCTCTCCTCTTCCCTTGCTTGTCTGGCAGGACGGAGACAGTGGTGGAGAAACTGCTGACGAACTGGATGTCCATCTGTCTCTACGCTTTCCTCCGGGTGAGATTCCGACTAGGAGGATGGGGGGTTGGGTTTGAGGGGGGGGGGCGGTGGGATGTGGAAATGAGCCAGAACCTAACGGTCCTGCTAGAACCGTAACTGTAACTGAGCCGGGACGGCAGCCATCGTCAGCTCGCAAACAGCTGCCTAAGTAGCCCATCTGGTCGCGTAGTTAGAAACTAATAATCATAAAATCTGCCAAACTGTAGGATGTGTGTTTAGTGTGTTTTCATGCCTGCTAAGAAAACGTGCCTCTGCCAAACAGTTGTGCTCATTGATTTCCTATTCGCTCACTGCTGTCTGTTTTTTTATTTTTTCATTTCTTTTTTTTTAAATCTGTTTGTTTTACCAGGACTCAGCCGGTGAGCCTCTCTACATGCTCTTCAGAGCCATCAAGCACCAGGTGGACAAAGGGCCAGTGGACGCTGTGACTGGCAAAGCCAAATACACCCTCAATGACAACCGGCTACTGAGAGAGGACCTGGAGTATCGCACTCTGGTGAGGGATTCCTTCCTGCTCTCCTGGTTTTCAATAGTGTTCGCATACGTTTGGGGGGGCAGGATGCAACATGCAACAGGATTTTTTGGGGGGGGGGGGCAGGATGCAACATGCATACTTCCATCTCAGAAGTCACACATACATGGTTTTGACAAACTGAAAGTATCATTTCAGCAGCCAAGCAAATATTTCTTACGGTTGCTTGATTAACTTATTGAGGTAATAAATCGATTTGCACGAACTTCTCTCTCTCACTTTCTCTCCCCCTCTCTTTCCACCTCCCTGTCTCCTCCGCTCTCTGTTTCTCTCTCATCCTCCCTTCCAGACGATGAATGTATTAATGCAGGGCACAGGGACAAATGAAGCCCAGCCCGTCCCTGCCAAAGTGCTGGACTGTGACACCATCACCCAGGTGAAAGAGAAGATCCTGGACCAGGTCTACAAGAGCACCTCTTTCTCTCACAGACCTCACTCCGACTCTCTCGACCTTGGTGAGTCTGCTGATTGTGGCAATCTTCCTCTGCCGTGCACTGTAATCTATAGAGGGCAGGGGTACTGCCAGGGAGGGAGAGTTAGGATGATCCCATGGGCCTGGCGCTGACAGGGGGCCTCAGAGATATTATAATCAATGTTTGGGGGGCCCAAAATCATTTTCTGTCAAGGAGCCCAACATTTCTAACAGATAGAGGGACATTGAACAAATTGTTCTGTTAAATTTGTGCTGATATCTGAGCAACACAGAGTATAAGCTTGTTTGATGTTTTGGCAAAAAGGCCAATCATTCACATTAACCATCTGATTCAGTTAGGTATAGATCAGCTAATGGGCTCTGTGCATGGAAGAGATAAAGTCCCAGAGGGACTTTTGTTCAGGATGGTCATTCTTTTCTGGTGACAAGTATGGTAGACTAGATTGATTTTAGGCAAAAGTATTAGTTGTACAAAGTAGTTATGCTAATTCACTGTCCAAAGTAAGCCTAACTAATGCTTCATGTTCCTCGTAGTTAGCTCGTAGCTATAGACTCATTACACAATAGTTGGCCAACATAAGAGCTAATTACCGGAAAAGAGTGACCTTGAACAAAACTCCCTCTTGGATTTTACATCTGACGTGCACCGAGCTCATCAGTGACATCACCTGTGCTAAGGAAACATCTACTCTCTGAAGATATACTTTTCCACCTCTGTAAAATGGTACTCCTGCCATTCTTTTCAAAGACAGTGTTTCAAACTCGGTAGACTACACGTTTGCCCTTGAAGTGAACTGGCACGTCTCCTGAGAATACCTAGACTGCTACCGCGTAACGTTATGCTAACAGCCATTGTTTCCTTTATTCCTGTAGAATGGAGGTCAGGTGTGGCCGGTCACCTGATCCTCTCCGATGAAGACCTGACATCTGTGGTGCAGGGCAACTGGAAGCGTCTTAACACACTACAACATTACAAGGTGCCGTAATACAACACTTCAGCCTAGGGTCCTCCTCCACGTCTCACAGTATCTCATGCAATATATCACCTTCTGATAAGGCACACCAAGTTGTAAAACTAAATTGGTGGTCGTGGTGGACACTGGTGGGAATTCTGCTGTGTAATGCTTGGAGAACGTTTGCATGTTAGGTGATAAGCATGCAAGGTCCACTAGGGGGCGCCCCAGCTCTGACCTCCTGTTCCTTCTCTTTAGGTTCCAGATGGAGCCACTGTGGCCTTGGTCCCACGGCACAGTAAACACATTCACCATGACAACCACGACTACGTGGCAGGAGAGAGTAAGTATTGAGGTCACAGACACACACACACACACACACACACACACACACACACACATATTCACAAAGACAGACAGACACACACACACACACACACACACAACCTGTTTCTTTAAGCACAAAGTTATCTCAGGCATGCGGAGTGTCTTAACTGCTCCTGACGTTCTCTCTCTAACATCGTGGTGTGGGCACTCCCTCTCTGACTTGTGTGTGTGATCTCCCTCCCTGAGCAGAGACCCCGATGCTGGAGGACGCGGACGAGGGCGGCGTGCGGCTCTGGCACCTGGTCAAGGCCAGTGAGGAACCCGAACTCCCCAAACACCGGCGGGGCAGCCTGAGGGAAAGGGAGAGGGCCAAGGCCATCCCTGAGATCTACCTCACACGCCTCCTCTCAATGAAGGTACACGCACACACGCGCGCACACACACACACACACACACAAACAGACAGACATGCACAGACATGGCAAAAACATGCACAAAAAGACAGACACAGACCGTGAGTGTATGGCTCATACATCTGGATTTGAAAATGTGAGCTCAGCTCCTGTGAAGTGATGTTTTCTTCTCTCATACTGTGTGTGTCTGTGTGTGTTTAGGGAACACTCCAGAAGTTTGTGGATGATTTATTCCAAGTGATTCTCAGCACCAGCCGGCCGGTCCCTCTGGCTGTCAAGTACTTCTTCGACCTTCTGGATGACCAAGCGGCACAACATGGGATCTCCGACTCCGAAACCATCCACATCTGGAAAACCAACAGGTAGGGAAAGGGAAAGAAAAGGAAAATTCCAGAAAGAGGACTCTTCTAAAACAATGCCTCTCAAAGCCAAAGGCTCACAGGGTTCTCTTGACTGTGGTTTAATATCTACCACATGTTTATTGCTTGTGTAGCGAAATAATTGTGCTGTAAGAACCATATGTACTACCAGCATGGAACATTGTGGGAAACAGAACCGCTTTCCAAAAGCTTGGCGAGAGAGGGAGAAAGAGAGCAGGAGAGAAAGAAAGCCGGGGATGTGACTGTTCTTTGTTTCTATTTTTTTTTCACCCCACAACAGTCTGCCTCTGCGTTTCTGGATCAACATTGTGAAGAACCCTCAGTTCATCTTCGACGTCCAGGCGTCGGACCACGTGGACGCCGTGCTGTCAGTTATCGCCCAGACCTTCATGGACTCCTGCACCATCGCCGAGCACAAGCTGGGCAGGGTGAGCCAGGGAGGATGGGGGGAGATGGAGGGAAATGGGAGGGAGGGAGAGAGGGATGAATGAATGAAGAAAAAGAACATGTGAGGAATAAACTGGCTGAGTTTGGCCTTCTGCAGCTGGAAGAAATTGGTCTGGTCAAGCAAACAGCAAAACCAATAGCTGTATGTTCCATCATCCTGGTGTCAAACAAGCAGCACGCTTTTCCAGAACTAGCCAGAATGGAGAGAGCGGGACAGAGGAAAGGAAGGGAAGGAAGAAAAGGAAGAAAGGGTAGGAAGAAAGGAAAGAAGGAAAGAATCGGTGTGAAAGATGAGTTTAGGTGTGAAGACGTATGTGTGAAAGCTACTGTGTGTGATTCCAGGGTAACTGGGTCCATTGTGGGCAGGTGTGTGTGTGTGTGTGTGTGTGTGTGTGTGTGTGTGTGTGTGTGTGTGTGTGTGTCTGGGGTGGTGGGGGGTTGATAGATTGGCAAAGGTGTGAGAGGTGGAGCCAAGCATGAAAGGGGAGCACTGAGATGAGGGTGTGGAAACATTTGCACTCACTCTCTCTCTCTCTCTCCTTGTCTTCATTTCCCCCCTTTGCAATGGCTGCCTCAATAGGACTCGCCCATCAACAAACTGCTGTATGCCAGAGATATCCCGCGGTACAAGCAGATGGTAGAGAGGTGAGAAACACACACACACACACACACACGTTTTACTGCCCCATAGTCCTTTGATTTACGTCCCTCCATCCTATCGCATGAAGCTAAAGATTTCAACCAGACGCCTTGGATTGTCACAGATGGGCCCTAACGGCAGGATTGGAGTGTGATTAAAGCCAAGCCGAGAGCTGAACTCATGACCTCCCAGTGAAGCAATTCGCTCCAGCACTTTGGTTGTGTTCCATTCCACCTAGTCTTGCAGTCGACTCATTACTGGATGTCTGTCTTTTGTCCTCGCTTTCTGTCTCTGCTCCCCCCTCTCCACCTCTTTAGATACTATGCTGATATCAGACAAACCATCTCAGCCAGTGACCAGGAGATGAACTCTGCTTTGGCTGAGCTCTCGAGGGTAATGCTCTCTTAAGAACATTAATAGACCACATGTCATGTTTGTTTTCCCATTTGCTTCCAAGTGTGTCCTCTATGAAGTTGTGATTAAATGTGATGTTAAATAGTATTGAAAAATGTATGAGACCTTGCTGAAAAGTGATCATTTTTCTTTCTCCAGAATTACTCAGGGGAGTTGAATTACCTGGTGGCTCTCCATGAGCTTTACAAATACATCAACAAATACTATGATCAGGTGAGAATAAATTGAGGTACAAGAGGACAAAGTTGTTGATTGATAGTGCATTAGCCTCACCCTTGCCTCCTTAGCTCCTTTGAAGCCCTCAAGGTTTTCTGCCTTGTTATGGGCGGTGGTGGCGTAGCAGTTATGGACCTGCCTAGCATACTAGTAGCCTGAAAAACTGTGGGTTCGGATCCCAGCTGCCACTGTTGTGACCTAGAGCAAGGCACTTGACCATTAGTTGCTTGAGGGGAGACTGGCCCTGATGTAATTGATAGTTGACAAATGTAAGTTGCATTGACTTACATTGACAAATGTAAGTAAGTAATAGTTGACATGTTCAGGCTGGTTCTTGTGTTACTTGGAAGAGTGTGAGTGTTGTTATGAGGTAATGGCTGCTTGTTAGAGGTAACGCTTCCCGTGTCCTCTGGCACTCTCCTCAGATCATTGGAGCGTTGGAGGAGGACACCACGGCTCAGAAGATGCAACTGGGCTACAGGCTCCAGCAGATCGCAGCTGCCGTGGAAAACAAAGTGACGGACTTGTGACCATCCAGGAACACGAGCGTGGGAGAGAAAAGGGAGGGAGAGAACTAGTCGTGTGTGTGTGTGTGTGTGTGTGTATGTGTGTGTGTGTGCTTGCGCATGTGCATGCGCAGGGGGTTGGGGACAGACAAATAGATTACTTTAAAAAAGACTCCCAGAAGGGGGAATTCGGGGGATAGGGGAGATGTTGGAGCAGCTCCCCAGAGTCTCTCAGTCATTACAAAACATTGAAGAAGCAAGAGGGACAACCTGGTTAAGTTGTTTTAAAACACCGCTACATTTCCGCCCTTTGCTCTGTTGATTTCAGAGCAGAGGGAGCCTTGGGTTTTGTGTCACTGAAGTTATCACATTCCATGTTGTTCAAATACACAGTGGCCGGAGTGGACACATATATTGGCACTCGTGGAAGACCTAAACAATCCAATGAAAAAAGGTCTGAGAGCCTGAAAACTCCTCAACAGTGCTGCTTTGGGAAAAGAGCGTTTCAAAGCAATGCCCTCTTGATGGGTAATGCCAATGCCAGCTATGGACAGCATGGAGGAAAGGGGCGGGGAGGTGGGGCAAGTGCTGAGGGAACCGCTGGATCCAGAGAAACCAAACCGGTTCTGCTGTGCCACTGACTGGCCACAGCGCAGGACACTCAGGACTCAGGATCTTCCATGGGTCTCTGTGTGTGTATGAGATCGAGAGAGAAAGACAAAGACACATGATGACGCCCATGATTATGTCCTCTACCACCTCTGGAGAGGACATGCAGATTCAGACTGTCAATGACTGGCTGTCTTTTTCTCGGAGCAGCTTCTTCCCTGGGATGGACTAAGTGGAGTGAACTAGCAGACCAGCTTGTCCAAACATGGTGACTGCGGACCACAGTGCTGTTGGGAGATGGACTGAGTTCGGCCTCCTGGGGCTGGTAGAGATGATCTTGTCAAGTAAACAGTGGAAACAAAGTTATGTGTTACATCGTTTTGGTGTCAAGCAAGCAACTTGCTTTTCCTGTCTTTCTCTACCTCTCCCTTTAGGTGTGTGTGTTTGTGTGTTTCTGTTTGTGTTTGTGTGTGTGTGTGTGTGTGTGCGCGTGCGCGCAACTTTGTTTGTGCGTGTTTTTGTCTGTCTGTCTATCTGTCTGTCTATGTGCTTTTAGCCCCCATCTCATCCTGGATGTACAATTCTGACATGAGGAACTGCATTTTGGGCATTAGTTGTGTATACTTTCTCTTCCTGTTCTGAATATCACTGGCAAATGACAAAGAAGCTACCATAAATTATGATCCCTCGATGTTTTAATTATTTATTTATGTTTTTATGGCAAGCCCTCTCCTTTTATTACCCACCATATCTGTCAACCAACTCATATCCGTCCACAGCACAGCTGAGCAAAGCGGATGCTCTGAAATGTTTGTATCAGTCAAAAGGAAAGGGATGGTAGCATGTGTGTTTTTTTTTGTTTTTTTTTTTTTTTCTTCTCCATATGGTACCATCAGAGGTGAAAGCATTTACTAACACCTATTCAGTAAACCCTTGATGCCACTGTATCCACCGTCAGAGAGGGGTCTGTGAGATAAATTGCTGGTACACCTATCAGTGTTAAAACCAATGGTGCATTTAAAAAATGATTTAATACTTCTCTGTGGAGTGTTCTATTTCTATTGATTTCTTTTTTTCCTTGTATCTTCTCCTTTAGCTTTGCTGATGTTGTTCATGTCACTGTAAGAATGGTTATTGTGAGATGAACTCCAGCTTTTCAGACTGATGAAACTTGTCTGAAATTGTCATCATATGGTATGGTTCTGAAATCTGTATTTTTAACATTCCTCAAGTATGGTTCTGGAATAAGACAGATCGAGATGTGCAACTAGGCTTTTTGAGTTTTTTTATGTTGTATGGTACTTACCTATTAAATCATACTGTCTTGTGGACACGAATGTCGCTGGGGGAAAGGTGATGCTGGTTGGAATTAATAATGTAGTTCTCTTTTTGAACACAAGGGGGCAGTAAAAAAAATGGCAAGAGCCATGACTGACTAAAAGTGGAGTTTGAAAACTGCTGTCAGTGCCAACTGGATGGCACACCTTTTATTTGGGCCTTCATCATGTCAAATTTGAGCAAAAAAAAAAAACTGCCCGTTATTCTTTTTACACTCTAAATGCATTTACTTATCCACGTAGACTTTTGCTGTATATGAATACACTATACACCGTGTGTGATAAGGTCTTTATATTAAGATGCTGCTTGTAGGATAAGTGGGTACGTGGAAAATAAAAGTTGTTATGGTTAACAGCTGCACAAAAAACTCTAATTTCTGTTAGCTCAGTTTCTGTGGTTGATATTCGCCGAGTATGGCTGTCACTGAAAAGCTGTCCAACTAAAGCTAGACTGACCAATCAGTTAGGGGATGAATTATTGTTTCTTAGGTTGTAAAATTGTCAGTGTAGAGCAGGCTCGTTTTCACAGCATTTCCCTGTTAATATCTGTGTAAATATTGTTTTAACAGATCGTTAATGTAGCCCCTACTTGTTTAATAAAATGCTATGTCATGGGAAAAAAACATGCCTTCACTCTTCCTTTTTTCGATCCTGTCTTTCAAATCTGAATAGTGCTTTATCCAAAATGTTTACAGCCGCACAAGTCATTCCAGGCGGTCACCTCATCCGAGGAATGGGACGTTATTCATGCCACATGCAAGGATTTACAAGAAAGAGATGTTATGAGTACGTACAAAAGAAAACTTCAGTGTAACTAAATAAATATTCTCTGGTAAACCCGTGTGCTTGATACAAATGAAACTGAATTGTTGTACAAATAGGGGAACATATCTCATCGGAAAGTTGTTGGATTCCGGATGTAGAACTATGTGACAATATCCGTCACTGCTACAACAACCAAAGTATCGCAGGATTTGAACTCAAAATGGTATCGATAGTTGAAATACAGTGAACAGCTCACGCCCAACTGCAGATCGCTGTTTGCAATCCTGCAAATGATATCATTCCTAAATCACAGTAAGGCAACAACTGCAGCCTACGCCTTAGAAAGCAGATAAAGACAGTTAGACGTAAGGAATATTGCTAGCATCGCTAGCAAAATAAATTCATTTGTGCTAGCCAACTTAGCTAGCTACGCAGAACAGGTAAGCTAACTGGTTAGCCCTATGGCATACTACCATAGCCTATGTTGCATGCGCTGCGTTAAACTTTCACATTAAATAAAAATTATATATATTTATTATATATATCACTGTCTTAAAATAACTCCTCAATGGCTTTCTAGGGGTACTGTAGTCAAAGGTAGTAGTATGCATGGTCATTTGCGGAGCTAAGTTAGCTAAAAGCTAGTATTGCCTGTAGATTTGAATGAAAGTTGGTTTCAATTGATATGCCATGCTAACGGTATGGTCGTCAGTTGCCCAGTTTGTGAGCTATTGTCCTAGTTGTGTGCATTATACACACAGACAGTAAAATATTATTACCAGATGGTTGTTTTGTGATTTGGGAGGACAGGACGATGGGTAACGTTCCCATAACGTTACACGAAAATATCAGGTTGAACATTTTTGTGTTGCAGTGACGTTTCAGGGATGTTTACAAGAGACACGAATTCGTTAGCCTATTTTCTGTTCAGTAAAAATGGTCAAATTAGTAGAAATGTTGGATACAAGTCTACTCAAACTTTCCTCCTATGCCTCCGCGGCGTCATAAAAGGATGCAACTCCATCCCCAGCCCTGTCCTAAATATGCAAATAAATTGTGCATGCCTCGGTTCTGTGGAATTAAGACGCAAAAGTAGTGATTTTACCGGATATACTTGAATTTTCAGTCATCATTATCAGAAACGTCACAGCCACAGTGTCAGACATAGAGATGCAATGACACATCATCCTTGGGTCAGAGGTTACTGTCCTGCCTTTGACCCTCCTTGAGCTATTTCCTCTTAGTGGTGCTACTAGAATTTGAGCCTAATGAAGCCTAAATTCTACATTCAGCAATAAGCGATGGAGCCTTCAGAGCAATCCAGTGCTGACCCAGAGTCCCAGGAGGTGAATCCAGTCTACCTTCAACAGCTGCGAGAGCTTGACATTCCAGAGGAGGCTGCAAAACAGGTAGCCCAGTGTTGATTCAAGGACTGTATTATTTTATTATTTATCATTTTAAGTAAGTTTGATTTGATTCTCTTAAAGCTATTGGTACATGCTCTTATACTAGTAACAGCTTACATAATGCATCCCTCCAGGCCTTTGATATGGAAGTCACTCTTTGCTGTAGGATGCCTTGAAGCCACTTTGTTCAATACTGACTTATAAACATCTGACCATTACCCTTTTTATTCATGTCATTTGTAGGCCCTGTTGCACACAAGAAATGTGTCTGCAGAAGAGGCTGCCATGTACTACTTCAACAAGCTAGAGAATGAGGTGACATAGTCGATGCAGGTACACAATGATACAACCCTTCTTGTGCCTTTGTGCCAAGCATATTTCAATGTTTCCTGCCCCTTTGTTTTCAGGAGGAAGGGGATGAGGATCTGATGTTCAAAATGGTGTTTGTAGTAAACATGGATCTGTCGATGGGTGTTGGCAAGGTACTGGCCATGAGTGGTTTTATTTTTAAATTCTCAGAGGCTTGTTGCCTTTGAAGTATGCAGTAATGTTTCAGAATTAAGTCGGGGATCAAAGCAAGCATTTGTGACGCTACATAAGACCTTCAAATATACTGAAATTATTTGTGCACATTTGAAAATATGTTCAGCGACAACACAAACTAAATGCCTGACAAGAACACATTGGACATAGTTAGCTCCTCTCCATCCATCCTTATTCTCTGGGATGTCTTTCCAGCATGGATGTGTTGGGATTAAGGTTGGTTTAAGAATTTTGGTATGGAAGACTTGAGGCGTCAGCGTCATATGATTTAAGATTTTACTAAAAACTAGTTTTGGGCATCAGTGTTATAGGATTTAGGATTTTACTAAAAACTAGCTTTCTGTTCAAAGGTGGCAGCCCAGGTTGGTCATGCTGCTGTGGGCTTGTACCAAGCTATGCAGGAGAAGAACAGCTGGAGGGAGATGGCCTGGAAATGGGACCATTCTGGGTAAGAGCACCAACATAACTGTTGACCTTAAAGGAGAAATCCAATGTGATACATAGCCCTGTAGTTTGAGTTCACCGAGTGCTGTATGTAGGAAAAAGAATGAGAAAATGTGATACAATAGACTGATTAGCATTAATTGAAAATTAAGCAGAAAGTATTTTGTGCCCCATTCAGTTAGTGTTCAGCTGCCAGTTCACTGTTCAGTCTATGTTGTATTAAATTTTCTCATTCTTTTTCAGCACTTGGTGACCTTGAACAACAGGGCTATGAACTAATTAAGACTGGATTTCTCCTTTAAGCCTCATTTATGGCTCTGCATGAAATCGAATAGCATGTGTGCACTATACATGAAGTGGTTGCACCGTGTTCCGTGCAATATGTAGCTCAGTGGTCATGACATCATCAAATCAGTTTTCATTGTTTATTTGTTACCCCTGCCCCCACACCTTTTCCTCTCAAAATCCTGTGAAAATTCTCAGCTCAATATGGAATACTGTTATCTGCACAGAACACAAGCAACCAGCCTGATGTTCAACTCCCCAAAATAGACTCTGTTTTGTTCCTTGACAAAATCCTAAGTCAGGCCCCACAGGTAGAGCTAGAAGACATCAAATACTGCAATGTGTTCTGGGGCAGTTTTGTGTGATTGGACATTTGAGCTGTGTTAAAATTAGGGGAAAACCCTAGTAGGCCCATAGCACATAGTTTGCCTGCCCCCTCCTCCCTCCTCCTTACAAGGCTTTAAGAATTTCTAAACTTGAACCACATTTAAGGTTGTTTACAGTTGAGGACTACTCATGAAAACACATGAAAAGATACATTCAAATGTACATTTAACCGCTTCACATACACCTGACACAGTATACTATGACCCAGTTATATATAAATAAATGCTGTACAGTGTTGAGGTATAAAGTGTATGCATAGCTTAGTATAAACTGTGTGTTACCCCTCCATTCTATCCCATTAGTATATTCAGCCCACAAGCGTCACTGTATTTGTTGCAACACGTGGCTAAAATCAGTTTGTGTTTGTTATTTTGCAGAGCTAAAAAAGTTGTGTTGCAGGGATCTAATATGGCGCACCTGCTTGAACTCCAGGCTTTGGCAATGAGTCTTAATCTGCCCACATACCTGGTACAGGATGCAGGACTGACTCAGGTTAGAGATGTTCAACAGCAACTAATGACTCATCTGAATATGTGAACCAGCCCAGGTGATTCAAATTACAGTGACGCCTTGATTTCATTTTTGTTGTATGACTAGGTGGAGGCCGGCTCTAGAACTGTGCTGGCCATCATTGGAGAGGAGGAGATGGTCAACAACGTCACTGGAAGTCTAAAACTCCTTTAAGCATGGACCTCGAGGTGTGCTGTGGAAATAAATGGCTATGCAGAACAACGTTTTAACCACATGGGGGCGACATAGCCTCACAACAGCAAGTCTTGGCATGCAAGTGTTATACAACAGCCCATTTTCAAACAAAAAAAAAGCAAGGATTCCGAGGACACCATCTTCCCTAACATATACACATAGTCACACACAGATGATTTGTTTCCTTTCCATGTCACTGATTAGAGTGATGGAAAGGCCAGTCAGTAAGGTGGACAGCGATATCTTAGGTTTTCTAAAGCTTGAGGCGTCATATGCCTACGTGCAAGACATGGAGTTTGCACACTTGAGTGTACAATTGTTGATAAAAGGAAACACAGTAATAAAAATGATGGCCATAGTTAAGGTAAAATCAGTAATAAAAATGATGGCCATAGTAAAGGTCAAATCATGATTGTTGTGAAAATATATTCTATGAGTAGGCTTTATTTCAACACCAGTTTGTAACCTGCGTTACATTATCACATAAGTGAGGAAGTCTTAAAATAGAACCCAGTGTTTTTGGTGATCTTTGAGCCAAAGTAGTTTGATGTGGAAAAGATATCTTGTAAAATTAAGTTTTTAGATGTAGGATTACAGTGTCCCTCAAATGTCTAACACAGTTACCACATCACTGAAGTTTTTTTTTTTCCTTTACTGCTTCTTTGATGTAGAAATCAATGTATGTGTACTTCATGTAGCCGATGGTAGTGACATGCTTTTCCCAAGGATCCCCATTTAGGAACAACTAATGCATATCAACATAAAATTGGCTCGCTTTCCCTTATGTATTGTACAGTGCCATATTTAACATTTCCCTGCAACTGTTGTTGGACTCTGTTACCTTATTATTATTTTTTCTGCTGACAGGAAATTGTCATCTTGTCAGTTGAGTGCTCTCATCTGGAACAATGGGAACTTTTATTTTGTTTCATAACATGCTCTTGATAGCACTGTAACACTATTGAACCCTGTGCGCTTTGTTATTAGGCATGGGTTGAGGTTGATGTTGTATGTTTACAAATGTGTCGTGTTCCTATTCTTCCTTAATTCAGAAAAATGTGTGTAATGGTTTTAAGTGTGATTAATGAAGACATGAAGGAGTGTTAAACAAGATGTGAACAAGTAACAAGTTATGCTGTGTATCATTACTATTACTATTATTATGTTACTCCAATGTTAGCTTATTATCTGTTAAATGTAATATGTTGGGAATCAACAATATTCATGGCCGCTGTGTACCATAAAGCGAACAAAGAAACCTTGAACCACTATAAGGCAGAAATGTCCTAATCTTGTCCATGTCCAGTTAGAACCTAGCTTTTATTATATGGCTGGCTACTTTGTAAGGTATGTTTTGGGACAAACCACTGTATCAGTGGCCACAAAATAACTCAATAAGTTGCCAAGATTGAACATTGATGTCGGTGGCAACGTCATAGTTGTAGTTGGGTCTAATGTCAGTTAGCTGCTCCCTCACAACTTGTGGCAGTAAAGACCTGCACAGTTTAGGATAGCCTTTCACAGGCATCCGTCCAAGACAAATGTTCAGTAATCAGAATCTTGATATGCTCTAACTTCAAGATAGATTGATCACCGTAGTAAAAAAAAATGTTCAGGCAACTGAGAATTTTATACACGGATTGTAACAACTTTATGGTCACGTTTTGAGAGACATTGAGCCTTTTGGGTGCATGGGGGTAAGAAATGTTAAATACTTAGTTCATGAAAATGGGACAGAAAATAAGTGTTGGGTTTGTGTTTTTGTTGAGCATACATATTTGCAACAACAAACGGGTAATTGCTCGAGTATCTTCCACTGTTAGAGTCCACGTGACCTGGCTGCTAGGGTGAAGGCCATTGAGATCGACAAAAGCAGCATTGTAGAGCTTAAGCTTCGGTCTGGCATGATCACTGGGGAACTTGGAATGGAACAGACATTTAATCACGTGCTCCGCCTATCCCACTGAACAAAGGTTATCCTGTTAGTCCGTCCACAAATCCCAACGTCTATTGCATTATTTGCTGGAGAACTAGAGTTAGGAGTAGACGTTGGGAGCTGTGGAGAAAGGCATTGCATGTAACACTCCGATAAACATTCCCTGATGAATGGTTCTACGGCATCAGTAACGAAGGAGTTGAGACTTGCTCTGTGATGAACGCAGCCTCGCAGGTTTATGACACTAACGGATGAAGATGGTAACAGGTTAGTTGAAGAACGCTGCGCAATGTAGCAAACTGGACTATCGCACCCAAATCAAAGGTTTTATAGCCTAATATTTCAGGGATTCACATCGAATATGTCAAATAAATAAATAAAATGTATACGTATTACGTCATGGGTACATGCCCATGCGCCCTTCCCCCATCTCCCGAGTCTCATCCGTTCTGAGGCGAAAAATCGCAGAGGAAATATTCGTCTCGGTCGGGCGAGGATATTTTTTCTAGGAATAACACGACAAACACAAACCTACGTGGACAATACAATAAAATCTCATAATTCACAAAATATTTTCGTTCAACTGTTATTTTTTTCCGACTGGGTGTGGCATGAAACCAGGACCACACTTCAGTTTTTTCATTAAATAAATATTGGAAAGGTGTATCTGTTTTTTGTTTGTTTCCTGCAAAACTTCTAGCATTACGAATATTTGAACAAACCGCTGGACAAGCTGTTGTATAAGTACTTATCTTCTCAGTTGTCCAAACGCAGACTGATGAAAAACATAGCCTATCTTTTATCGACCACTGCAACAAATGACGTGTCCGTTTTGTATAAACCAATCATATTACGCCTACCAGCTGCGTGACAAGTAACAAAAATAAGTAACCAATAGAAGCCTGGCTACATTGTATCCATTCATGCTCAGTTTCCTCAACGCAGCCCTTGCTGTGGACGTGAGAATGAAACTTGGCCAAATGGATACATCTGACCGACTACATTGCTGTAATTGCTTTAATTCCGCGTATGACACAAATCAGTTCATCACCAATCACGTAAAGTGATTTTAACAAATAAATTTAAACATAACCTATACTGTGTGAAAGTATCAGTTTATGCTTATATCAGGAAAACACCTAAAATTACTTTCTTGAATCTTAAACTTACAAGCATAATATAGCCAATGAACGCACACACAGTTATAAAAAATATCAACTCGATGTACCCTCTTTATACTTTCCCATTTTAGGTTTATATTTCAGGGTTGTGTTGATCAGAGGGATTTGCAAAAGGAGGGACTACAAGTGGAAAAGAACCGTACACGCAGGTCAGTTTCCTTGGCCAATCATGGGGCAGATCCCACAAGAGCGACGTCTCATATTCCATTCATAGCACAGTTAAGGTGGGGCTGACCCTACCTCTAATGTCGTAGTCCCTGGTATGGGGCTCCGGAAACCCCGTGTGTTAGCATGAACTATATCGATAGCTATGGCAAGCTAAAGCAAGTCCCCCTTTGCGCTGAATAGAAACCATGTAAATCAGACATTTAGAAGAAAATAGAATCCCTCAATGAAAGAAAGGAAATTCCACGGCTTGTGTACATAGTAAGGTGACAACTGTTTCCATTTTTCAGAGACATATCCACATTTACTTCTTGCTTATATCCATTCAAATCTTGCATTTATACCAGCCGTATGCCTTCTCCTGACTATACCTCCGTGCGCCCGTTCTCTCTGAACATTGCAGGACGAAACTCGCATTCGCTCTCCACCCCTCCCAGAACAGCCTCCCGCCCCCTTCAGGAGTGCAAACGTGGATGAACGGGCGCTACGTTTATCCAATCATATGCTGGTGTAGTAGTTTGCGCAATAATTGGCGTTTTACTAAACCTATCGTCAAAGAAAAGGGCAGAGCTTCGCCAAAAGCCCACCCCAGCCCTGAGCCCCTGGTCGATCACCTTGGAAACCCCGTGTTATGGTTGTGTGTCAGTTTCGCTGGGTCCCGCGGTCGATGCCGGTGAGGAGGGGGATGGGCGCCACTGCAAATGTTGAGTATCTGAGATAGAATCACAGCCTTGTAACACAGAGAGCTGTACATACCCCTTATAAATATCTACTATAATTAATATAAAATTTCATAATAAATGGGTTTAACCTAGGGGGGGTTAACAAAGGCAGTCGATGGAAGTACTGTATTCATGACAGGACTGGATTTAAAACTTTAACCCTCTGCGAAAGGGGTGTTGAGAAGTTTGCTTGGAAACCCTGGAGAGGGAGCCACATTTCGGCTCACTGACAACAGGAAACACCGAGGTCGCAAATAGAGGCCTAACTGTCTGGGTACGACTTGATGTGGGAATATTCCAGCCTTTACAGACAACAAAATAGGATACATCATTTGAATTGGGCTGGAATGTCTCGTTAGGTAAGTTTTTGTTATTGTATCGTTTTGTACTTGTCCAGTTTTGGAATTTATGCAGCAGGCTTGTGGTAGCTAACGTTAAGTTGGTCTAACGTTATAACTTAGCTGGTTGTATTTGCCTTCACTATAATTGAGTATATGCATAGTTGCTGATGGGACATATGTAATATATTTACACGTAAGTCATCCAAACGGTGTTGAAGACTTTAAAAAGTAAGTGAACACCGTAAACTCAAATTTTGTTTGATTTGTGACATTTAGCTACACTTCATGTTCGTTTAGTTGGCTAACAATTAGTAGCTAGCAAGCTAATAGATTTCTTCATAAGAATTTTCCTACAGCCCTGTCCTCGTGCACTGTATTTGCCACATTTTAGTAATGTTGACTTTACTGCATCCAAAAATGCTTTATCGGTAGTGTGTTTAATTAGCCTAACCCTGTGTTTCATGGTTTTGTATCATTTTTGGTAACTTTGTTGCAGTAATGTTGAAACATATCATGAGTGTAGGTTACTGCATGGAGACAGACAACATATTTGTTGAGATTTCTAGTTAGCCAAGGTGGCTAGCTGACAATGTTTTCACATAATAAGGTCAGGCAACTTCTTTGTGTCTGTTGTTCTTGTGTCTCATAAACATATCGGTATTAGCTTGGACAAACAAGTATATATTCCAGCGTCACATTGGTATTCACAAAATAGGGGGGAACTTGTATTTCTAGAGATAAAAAAACATTTGACTGTTGAACATGGAGTTTGAGGACTGAGCTTGTGAGGGTGGCTAACGTTTGGTGGTTTGCTATGTGGTGTTGAACAAGTTGTTATTCAGCTTACCACCACTTAGAGAGTTGGTTTGCACCTTCCTTGACTGATAAGGTAGTGCTTAACGTTAAGCCACAATAAACTCTGAGGATGTTTAGATATCAAACCACATAACTTATTGACTGGGGGAAGACCTGGTGAAAAAAAGAACTCGAAGGATAGTGATGCTCATCCTTAGGTTAGCATTAGCTAACTTGAATGTTAACTTTTGGACAACCTCCAGTTGATTGTGTTCTTAGCTGCATTCAGCAGTCTGATATAAGCCAGACCCGAAGCAACTCAATTACGCCAAGGTCTTAAAGGTCTTCAACGACACAATTTTATGAATATGACCCGTATAGAAGCACAGTTTATAATCACTTTTTAAATTGTTCTTTTAGAACGTTATTATTATCATGTTGTACATCACTACGCACAAATAAAAGTCTTTAGACATTTGCCTGTCCTGGTTATTTGTTTTTAGACGTTTGCCTCTCGGATTGAACTTTCCCTTTTATGCTGGCTAATAGAAAACCCAACTCTCCGAGCGGTGACTTGCTTTTCTCATTCTTTTCCTCCACCTCCCCCATCCACCAACCCCCAACCTCTGCGCCGGCTATGAGAAATGGGTGGTATTTGTGAGGGGAGCTCGCGTTTCCTTTTTTAGCCTCCATTTTTATTTCAACAACAAGTGAGTCGAAACGAGGATAGAGGCCGAGATCAAGCCACTTCTCGGCCTAAAGTTCTCCACCGAATGTTCAATACAGTGGTCTGACTGTGGACAGACTTCGTTACGAAGTGACGACATTTACGAATACGTTTGCCACAATTCGAGCGTTATTCGATCATTAATCGCTGGTATGAAGTTCACCCTTTAATCACACTTGTTCGTGTTCCATTTATTATTTCAATTACACCTTTAACGTTATATTAGTATCTGTTGAGACAGGTTTCAGTCCCATTATAGTCCACTGTGGAGGGAGTATCCGAAAACTCTTGTGGGAAGTACAGGCAGACTTTGGTAGAGATTCGTGTAATGGTTGTGTTTCGTGGTGGACCTGTGTGTGTTATTTGCTACACTGTTGCTTTTATGAAGCAAGGTTGTAACTTCAATTCGATTTTAAGCAGGACCCCTGTAATTTTGGCTTCGCTTAACAATGGCTGTCTAGTGTATTGCCTGTGTGAGTTCATCGTTCTCCTTTGAGTCTGTAGCAAACGCCACTTGTTTTTCCTACGTGCACGAGAAATACCAAACATCTAAGTGTAATTATTAGATGCATCTGAGCTTAGCGCTAGTGGTTTGGTGATTGTGCATTTATCAGATGTCACATTTATTTTTCTCAGGGGCAGTCGCTTTAACATGGCTGCCCACGACCGTCCGAGTCTCAATATTCGTGAACACAAGAAAAGTAAACACGTAAATCGCATGTCGTCAGTTATACTTAGGTCTAACCGGCGTGTTTGACTTGGACACCTTTGATTGTAGTTTGACTTTGGGTCGAAAAATGGTGTGGTGAGCGTAATAGACTAGCTATATATATGTATATATTCGCAGTATGTTTTTTCCCTAAGCGCTGTCACCTGGCATGGTGTGAGACTGGACTCGAATATTTGAGACTGACTGGGCACTTGTGATACTGGGGTTATACGAATGTAGAATGAATCTAGTCCACGGCCCTTACCACCGTGTCTTTCACAGGCGGAGCCGCAAATGATTGGCCCCTGCCCCGCATTCCCTGAATATGTTTTCGTGTCTTATTTTAGCCGTCGCTACTGCCGTTTTGAACGCTCTTCACCGTTTGAAACCTGAACCCCCTCCTCTGACCCTGTCCCTTATCTCGAGTAAACCCCACTGCCTTCTGCAGAGACAAAGGAGAACTCATAGTCTCAAAGAAATAGAGTCTCCTTTCAGCCAGGAAAATCAACTAAGGCATTTGGTCCAAATGCCAATGGGGTGACCCGAATGAATGCTGTCTTTTAAATAATCGAACAACTGTGAAGTGTTTTTGCAACAGTGTGAAAGATATACCTGCAAATAAATTGTTAACTTATTTGTGGCATAGAGAAATGTCAGAATGATTCTGATTGAGGGAGACAACTTTTTTTTCAGTCTGTCGGTTGGTTTCATTGCTCCGTTTCCTCTTTGCGCGAGGGTGCTGTTGTATAATCTCGGCTTGGATTTCCCTTTATCCTTGTGTGTCTGTGTGCGTGTGTCCTCCCCCCCAAACTGGGCCTCTCGGGCTTTCTCTGAAAGTTTCAGTGTTGGAAAGGAATGCTTTGGTAGAAGGACAGAAGTTATGTATGATATATACGGCTTATAAATGTCTGAACTAACACCGTTAGGCTTGTACTTACAGTTCTAACACCGTTAGGCTAGTACTTACAGTTCTACCTACCTGTGTTGGCTCCCAGTTTTGTGTCTAATTTGGTGAATTTGGGGGAACAGCTCAAAGTGACAAATATGGGTGGCAGTCTGAAATTGTGTTTATTTTGATGCCAAGACATTTCAAGAAGCAATTTCTACATATACATGTACGCACCCTCACTTAAGGCTGTGTTTGAAACAGGATGCTGGCCCACTTCCAAGAGAGACAGGATTCCAACACTGTGCAGGCTAGGTGGGGGAGGGGGTGTAGAAAGAGGGAGGGCAAGAGAGGTAGACATTCAGAATCAGAAGAGCTAGTTGTTTACCATTCTTGTCTTTCCTTCTCTCTCCCTTTCTCTCTCTCTCTCTCTTTCTCTCTCAGTCTTTCTGTCTGCCTGTGCGTATGTGTGCAGTGCAGGTATAGGTGTGTAATTAAAAATCATGACCCAGACCTCCTCCCTTTTTGAAGGAAATGTTGCTTTTTAAAGAAAGGATTTCACATTGTTCACTGACCTACACAGTTATTAGATCTAAGAGGATCCCTAATGTCTATATGCCAATCTGGGTGAAGGCTTACTGATTTGTCTGAAGCAAGGATTTGGTCCTGAAGTTACTGAGAAATCTATTTCAACTTGACTCTTTATCGTGTGTTCAGATGGTCAGATTTGCTTGCTATAAGCACCATACCACAATCGTGAAATGAAACTTCTGTTGCCTCAGCTTTTGAAATAATGTTTACTGTTGCAAAAACACGTACAGTTTCGCTAATAACTTTGATGACCTCAAATATCAGTGTGCTGCATTTTAGGCATACAGGAAATGGTTTATTTGGGCTGTACTGAGTATTGTGTTCCTGCATGCATGACTCATCCAGCCTTGCCTTATCAAGGTGCTGTGTTTGTTTGGTTTTCTTTCCTCATGCATGTGTGTTGAGCTTGTCAGCATGTGAAAGGAGGGACAAGCCGTTTGCAAGGGTGTAGATTTGTGTTTCTTTTCTACTGTTTGTGTAATGTTGTTGATGTGCTGTGTAGGCTATGTCACAGCGTCTGCCTTCGCTATTTGTGGTGTGTGTGTGTGTGTGTGCGTGTGTGCGCGCGCGCGTGCGTGCGTGCGTGCGTGTGTGTGTGTGTGTTTCATTGGCTCGGCTTGTAGAACGGGGTTAAAAACAAGTCGCTGTGACGCCCGCCTCCCTGCTGCTGTCTGATAGGTGCAGCTTTAGGGGCTCCCAGCCAATCGGCCCTGAGTTTGTACCGAGGGAGGTGTATGTGTGTTCTATAACAGCAAAGAGCAAATGTTCTTCGTGGAATAATAGGAGGGTTCTAGGTGGGGGTGTGGGAAAGTGTTGGAAGAAGCGGCACAGTCTTTTTGTCTCCAGTCTCTTGGTCTCCTCTCAGCACCTCTCCCTTTATTTGCTCCTTGTCACCTTGCAGTGTTCTCACTCCTCACCCTCTGTCCTGTTCGTTGGGTCTCCTATTCTCCCGCCATTAACAGTTTTACAGACGTTTTCAACATTTTTCCTCTCTCTTAGATAGAAGAGATTGTGCAACTCCCACTAGTTTTATGTAAGCACGTTACCAGTGAACAGTCAGGCCTCTGACAAGTGGAAAACAACGGCCTTGCTCCTTTGAGCTGATTCATTGTTCTGCAAACCACTGTTTATGGTTCACAGCCAGGTTAAACATGTAAAGGGTTTCATGGGTGGGGGTTTGCAGTTTTTGTATTCATAGATTAGCATCGTTTATGAGCTCATGAGGCTATTTTAAATGAGAGACAGCTTACTTAGAGTGAACCATGTGGAGGACTCCTCTAACTCAGCTTAATGGTTAACCAGAGCACGAACTAAGGAAGAGTATGTTTTTCACCATAGCCAGCCAGGCAAGATTCCACCTTATTTCTGTGAAACCAGTCAAGACTCATGTTGGCCAGTGAGAGAAATGAATTAGAGGAAAGAAACACTTGCACAGCTCACACACAAACAGATGCCGGCCATCTTTATTGTTATTATTTCAAGCAACCGCTTCAAATGCCCTTATTTGCACAATGTAGAGAGCGAGCATAAGGGACTAGTGGTGACGGACAGACAGAGGTAGAGGGGGGGATGATGGGAAATCTCATGACCCTTCACCCTCATTTGCATATCCTGTTCCTCTTGGCTGAGCGGAAGTGGTTGTTCCAGCACCCCCCACCCCCCTACTCCCCCAAGCGTTTAAAAGAAGAAAAAAAAGTGCTCACCACAAAAGTGTTTGGCCACGTCTGTCAAACAGGGTGGATTTGAATAGGGTTGGCAGGTGGAAAAAGTGATGTCACGGCTGCTGGAAGTCACATGCTCCTTCAGTCCACGTAATGCTGGCGGTGGAGCAGACAGGGGACAAGGGCTGGGCTAATGGGTGTGCAGCTCTGGCTCTGGCTTTCTCTGGGTCCTCCACAGTTCACCTCTTTCTCCTTTCCTTGTCTTTGTTCTCTAGAGGTCACCATATGGTGTGATTGCCTGGCGTCGCTTGTGGGAACTGGTCAATTATTTAGATACTCAAGAGTTTGTCTTCAGTCATGTTTGTATTTGTGTGCCCCCCCTCCACCAGGGCTGTCTCTTTCTTCTTTTCTGTTACTCTCTCTGTATCAAAAATGTCTTCTTTCTTCCTTTCTTTCTTTTTTTCTTTCTCTCTCTCTCTCTCTCTCGTGCAAAGGCTGAAATGTTAGGGTTCCTATGTGGTGGTGTGTAGCTGAGAATAGCAGCAGAGGCACTGTCAACTGCACAGACTTGGCGCACACACACACACACACACACACACACACACACACACACACAAACCCCACAACCCCACATAGTCTCGCTCAAATACCACAGTGTCCAGCTGCCAGACTCAGTGAGGACCCTTTGTGTCCATCAGGCATTATTGTTTGTCTCTTGGTCTCTAGGGGTTGAACAAGGTTAGGTGCTTTCTTTTTGCCTGTGTGTGTGTGTGTGTGTGTGTGTGTGTGTGTGTGTGTGTTTTGAGGTCTGTGAAGAGCAAATGTTGTTGGTGAACAATGGGAAATGTGATTAAATAACAGATCCAATAGAAGTCTGCGTCTGTCTGAGGCATACACTGTGTGCCTCCTTCCTCGCTCTCTCTCTCTCTCTCTCCTCCCTCCCCTCTTTCTTCTCATCCCCCCATCTCGCTCTCCTTCTGTCTTCCTGATCCAAACAGCCAGACATTGTTGTCCTAATGGGTGTTTGCCATGTAATCAAATGACTTTCGAGCAGGAGAGATTGTTAAGCCACAGACACAAGACACAGAGATATAGGCTTCTGAGGTGTCAGTACACAAATGTACACAACTTCCTTCCCAAAGGGTGAAGATCTAGTTATTATACAGCATGTATAGCCTAAAGAGACTGAATACCACTGTGATTAACTTGCAGGTCTGTAGTGAACATTTGTGTCTCGTCAAGCCAGTGCGCTCTTGGCCTTTAGTTTAGAGAGGCTTTCTACTTGCACTTAATTTGTCATTTTCAAGTTTTGTTTGTGCTTCTCTTGGAGATGAGGTGATTTTGCTGTTATGATTCGTAGCAGTTTGAGATGGGTGATGGGTGCATGTGTGTGTACTGGTGAGAGAGCGACAAGGAGAGCTATTTTTGTTTCTCGTTATTTGATTATTTCTGAGTGCCTGAATTGCATGTTGTTCTTGTCAGGCTGTGCCTGCTGTCTCCCTCTGCTCTCTTTCTTTCTTTCTTTTTTTCTCTTTCTCTCTCTGTCTCGTTTCTGTTCCTGTCGTATTTGCTCCCTCCTTTTTCATTCACTCCTCCCCCCTCATTTTCCCAGTCCCCCTGCCCCCCCCCAATTCCCCCCTTGCTCCCCTTACGTGAGTCTCCAGGGAGAGAGGGGCCACGTATGAATAATTTAAATATTAAGAGGAATCAGATTATTTATTACATGCCTGTACTAACTGCTCCACTGCAGCCCCTCTGAGCAGACACCGTCTGAACAGGAGAGACTCCATGGCAGTGAGTGAAGGAGAGGGCCAAAGCCAGGGAAGAAGGGAAGCACAGAGGTAGAGGGAGGAGAGAGACATGGGGAGGGGGGGTGTTAGAGAGGAAGAGTGACGGAGCAGGAGAGAGAGTAAAGATTCTGTGTTGTTCACTTCACGTCCTTCGAACTCTCCTCTCCAAAATGGCCTCTGTTCTTCTGAAGTGAAAGGCGTGTGTGTGTGTGTCTGTGTCTGTGTCTGTGTGTGTGTGTGTGTCAAAGAGTGGTGGTAATCTGAGCCCAGTGTTCAGGAGCTCGAGGGAGGGAGGGAACGAGCAAGCGAGTGAGTGAGTGAGCCAAGGAGTAGCGAGGCCTTCAGACAGGGGAAATTCCCAGTGGCCATCTGAAACATCGGACCTCCTGAAAAAACAAAACACAAACACAAAATGCCCCCTAGAATCCCCAGCACATGAAACATTCACCACACCTGCTTCATCTAGTTGATTAGTCCTTTCTTAAAAAGGAGTTGAGCACACTGCACAGAGCAGTGGCTAACTCACAGAGGACCTGAGCCCAGACACACACACCACAAACACATTCTGTTGCCTTTTTGGTCAGGCAGTATTTGAGACAGCTCGTGTGATTTATCTCTCCCTGCTCAGGTCCCCCTCCCCCTCTGACTGGCTCCCTCCCCTCCTCTCTCACTCAGTGTCTCTCTCTTCCCCCTCTCCTTGTCTCTCTTTCTATTTTCCTCTCTCTTTCTCTCTCCCTCTCCCTGTCTCTTTGCCTCCCTCCCTCCCTCTCTCTCTGTCTCCCCCTTCCCAACCAATCCAATGTTGAGCCCACTGGACTGGTTTTCACCTTGAGTCAGACGACTCCATTAAATTGTAAGGGGAAGAAATGAGCAGCCACTCTCTGAACACACGTGTGAATGCAGTGAACAGTATGGACATTTTCGTTGTTTGCTTTAGGTAGACTGTTGGGTGTGTAATAAGCTCTTTCATTATCAGGTAAGCTTATTGCACTGTCCATCAGTCACGTGAATCTCGCCACAGAATGTGACGTTCTTTGCTGGTTGACCTGCTAACGAACTCATTTGATAACATCTTCACGTGTAAAGGTTATGTAAAGCATTTCCCTCTTTTTGTTCCTCCCAACCAAACCATCTATTTTATTATTGCTTTGTTTTCAAGCTAAATTTGTCACCATAAATTTTGTCCTTAAATTGTCACAATCCATTTATGTCAGGCTGGGTGATCCGTCTTTGCACCCCTCCATGAGCAGACACAGAGTGGACACCCAGGCCCATGGCACCGCCAAAGTCAGCCTGTCCCTCAAGGGACTGAATAGCACTGCTGCTGGTGCTGATGATGGCACCCGCCTTTGGAATGAATTCATTACTCCCCCACCCCACCCACCCACAACCCACCAACCACACACACACACACACACACACACACACACCCTCAAACAACAATCTGTGCCGTTAGGTGTCGGCTGAGTGGGAGGCTGTGAGATTGGGTAGAGGGTGACCGCTTTGCCTGGGAAAAAAAGCAGAGCGCTTCCTCCCCCCTCCCCCCATGATTTCAGTGGCTTGAGGCTGTTAATGCATAACAGGCTAATGAGGAAGAGGAAAGACTGTATGTGTCTGTGTGCTCGTGTCCGATATGATCAATGGCGGCCATGGTAGCGATCTAGACTTTTCCACCGTGTCGCTCAGCCTCTTGTGATGTGTAATGGCCTGATTCAATGTTAGCCCTTTTCAAGTGCTTGTGGACTTTTTATTTTTTTTTGGTGTTGTTTTGTTTTTGTGAAATGTTTACTTTCACTGTGCTGTCATGAGTGTCTCAGCATGTCGGAATCTTTTCCAGTGTTTAAATATTTATGTGGCATTTTGGGGAAAATGCAAAACAAAGCCAGAAAAATCACCATTTGAAACAGGCCTCTCTCTCTCTCCCTCTCTCCCTCTCCCTCCGTTCCTCCCTCCTCTCTGGTGGTTATCGCCTTCGAAGACCTTGTCCACTGTAACCATGGGATAATAGCAACTGTATCTATGGAGATTGGCTTTAGAACGCCGTGCATGCGGGGGTTGCTGGGTTTTGTGCTGCTCTGACATGGAAAAATGCCGTTGACGCCTGACCAGCTTCAGCCAGCCTACTGAACTCAGCAGAAGCCAAGGCTTCAAAGAACAGCACTTCTGGCTTGTAAAATCATGTCCTGCTTCAACAAAAAATCACTTGGAAAGCATTTGTTTCCCTTCCTCAAATGAGAGGACTGCACACACAGATGTACAGAGTTAGCTGGGCTGTATTGAAGTATTTACGATTACTGGTAATAAATGGCCGTACCATCTTGAATCTGTTGGAGGTCTGCTCTTGCCAAAACGGCTATGTACCCACGACATTTGGTCTTCGTCTTGTACAGTTGCAGGTAAATCAGCGTTTTATAACAGCTGTTTATGCAGTCACTGGGAGGACTGCTGCTCTTGCTGTGTCATGACAGAGCTTTCATTTCACTGTTCTGCTCTGTGTGTGTGTGTTTGGTGTTACCTTTTTTTTTTAACTAGCCTTCATCTACTTTTGGGTTGTGTCTGATTAAACTGCCTACGTCATTGCCATGGGTGAGCTCATCACGGATTAACCCAATGCAGATTCTAAGCAGCACATGAACTGAGAAGACGTGTGTGGCGTGTGTGTTGTGTGTGTGTGTGTGTGTGTTGTGTGTTGTGTGTTATGCGGTGCAAGAGTGAAGAGGGGGAGGGAGGAGGGGGAGTATTTGCTGTGGGTCACTGTTCCACTGGAAGATCATATGACAATCGACCAAACCTGGCACAGACTTGCTCTGTCTGGAGTTACGCTGCCCCCTCTGGAGGCTTACAATACTGCACCCAACATCCCACAAAAACAATGTCTCACCCTGGGAAGGGGAAATCCAGATTAGCGTCTGTTTGTGTCTCCTTACTGTTCAGCCACTGAGAGGTAGCCACACTGAAGTTTCTGATTCTCCTGGAAGGGAAAAAAAAGAAATGAAGATGATCTGACCATTAATGTTCAACTGTGTGATCTCATCAACAGTATGTGCACATTGTGTTTTGGCCTAGCATAGTCATGTGTTACTCATATTCAGCAATATTTGCCAGTTCAGCACTTTGATCCATTGACATGTATGTTAATGTGTGTTATGCCTACATACAGAGCCCTAAGCAGCACGCAGGGCTATTATCAGATACATTAGCCCACAGGCTAGTGCTAGTCATGCCTGTGGAATGATGTCATGTGCAGTTTTATGGCACTGGCCGTGCTTTTGAGAAATGCCACAGAGAGAGAAACGGCCATAAAAGAAAACTGTTGTGGTTCAGGATTCTTAGGATGTTCGACATGAGCGAGTGGATATGTCCATTTGGCCACATTTGATACTGTGTGTAACTCCTCTGTTTGTGTGTTTGAGTCTCACATGCAGCCAGTGTTGTGCCACAGCCATTGCTCCCAAGTTGACAGATGGACAGCTTGCCTACGCGCACATACATGCTCATGCAATTTTGTTTTATAATGACAGCCTCTAACTTCAAAGTGCGAGCCTGCTATGCCATTCTCCGCCTGCCCAACTCCTATCACTCCGTCTTCAGTTCTGTTCTCCTCCCTATGCCTTTGAGGTTTAGTCTGTGTTCTTTTGGCCCTTTTACATGCTCTGATTTTTAACACTCTCTTTCTCTCTCTCTTTTTCTTTCTTTCTTTCTTTCTCTCTCTCTCTCTTCCTCACAATTAGATACACATAATAACCTTGAGAAAGGAATTGACGGTGGCAAATGTAACATATACAGGGGCCAGTGAAAATATAGACCTAATATTTCTCTCTCTCTCTCTCTCTGTGCACAGGTCTCCCCATGTCCGTGAGGTGCTGCCTGCGGCATCGCGGTGCCCCACCTCTGGAGTGGTCTGTCGCTGCCATTCGGAGCCCCTGATCCTCCCCCCTTCCTCTTCCCCCCCCTCCTCTTCCTCCCTTTCCCTCTCCCTCTCCTCCTCTCCCCTCCCCCCTCCCCCATTCCCCCACTCCCTACGCGACGCTGTGCTGGACGTCATGAGCATAGCAATCGCACTGGGAGTCACCACACCTGAGACATCCTACGCAGACATGGCCGCCGGATCAGAGTGAGTAGACCAAGCCCGGCCTGTCCTGTCCTGTCCTGTCCCGTCCCACGCCGCGCCAGTCCAATCCAATCTAACCCCTGCTGTGTGTGTGTGTGTGTGTGTGTGTGTGTGTGTGTGTGTGTGTGTGTGTATATGTATGTGTGTGTGTGTTTGTTTGTGAGTCTTTGTTCGTGAGTGTTTGTGACTGCTTGCCCTTGTTGCAATCAGTTCAATGTTTCAGGACAAAGCTGACCAGACCAGGCTTCTATTTGTCGGCCCCACCCTGAGTAGCTCTGTATTTTTTTTACCCCCCCCACCTCTAAATGAAGGCTGTTCCCTGGGGGTGTCTCAGATGACCGTGCTCACAGGCTCCCCCGCCAACATTAAGGGCATGAAAGCGTGAGGTTACACTAGTGCAGAGTCACTATGAGACTCTCTCACAGACACTCGTCTCAAAAATGCTTAGATAACAATCAGTGTTTTGGTTATCCAAGGGCACTTTTGCCCTTGGACCCATATACATATTTCATGTACACATTCGTGTGTGTGTGTGTGTGTGTGTGTGTTGTGCCCTGTGCCCTGTCCACCCTTATATATGGCTTGTCGCGGTTTGAAGGTTGACTGAATGTCAGCTCTGATGTTTATGTGCTTGTGTAAAGGTGAGGGAGCAGCAGCCAGGCGACAGAGAAACTGGGGAAACAGGAAATGGGGCCAGCGAGTTGGACAGAGATGAGGTAGACGTGTTCAGTCAAGAGAGTGAACGGAAGCCATTTTGTTTCAGGGAGACAGCATTTAGAGGGGAAAAAAACAGTGAGTGAGGAGGGGCCTTCGCTTCCAGGTGTGACTTGTGCATTCCTGAGCCCTGCAGGACTTCCTGAGAGGCCAAAGGTAAAGGTCCTGACCAGAGGCGTTCAGGCAGCACATGACCACCCACATAGCTGAGGACTTGGCTCTGCTGTCACACAGATCAACACGACGTTGTGCAAGCCCTTCTCCAAACAAGATGCCAACTGCTGCCGTAATAAGGCACAAACGTTGACTGTAGGGAGCAGTTTGACGTCATTGGTTGCCAATACCACCAAGACATGACTACAGTCAGACATTAGTCACTAGCATGTATGTCACCTTACTCATTTCTCCATTCACTGTACATTCAGTCTACACATCGAGGTGACATTATTTCGATAGATAAAATCCTTCTGAAATAATCTTTGCTGTTGTCAATGATCCGATGGGACAGGGCTGAATTGTGAGTGGATTATATTTCTCCGAGAGGTTTTTCTACGGGAGACTCGTGCAGCAGCAAGGTTGGGGCTGGACATGAATGTGGTTTCGTAAAGCAGCTGTGTTCAGCATAGCCTCAGCTCAAGGGGGAAGGAGGGAGTTGCGTAACATCATGGCCGCAGACATTCCATTCACTCCCTCCCTGGTTCACACACCGGCCTGGCAGGAACCTGAACAAGTTCGACAGCACCCCCTTGTGACTCTGAGATGAATAGTTTTTTCTCCCCCCCTGAAAATGTTACATGACACTGGTGATGTCAGCAAGGCTGCACCGTGACCAAGGGGGAAACCTTAAGGTCATTTGCACAGTAACATGCTGCATGATTTCATTATTTTCTTTTGATATTGTTGATTGAGCCTGACAGTCTTAGTGCCCTTAATGCTGGTGTGAAAAGGATTCATTCCCTGTCAGAATCTTATATCCTAATGTACTCTTCTGTTCTGTGCATACGTTGACATTTTTTTGTTCTTCATATTGCCCCCTTTCTCCAGCCCTGAGTCAGTTGAAGCGAGCCCTGCAGTGAACGAGAAGAGTTACTCCAACCACAGCTGTGGAAACGTGCAGAACCATGGCTACCGCGGACTGCCCTATGCTGTGAGTACCGGCATGCCCCCCCCCCCCCCCCCCCCCCCCCACTCCTTCTCTGAGTGACTTTAACCAAACATTGCCATGCCATTGCCATGCCATGAATGCCCTTGGTTGCGCCCCGTCCGTGTCTGCCACGAGACTCACCAGCACCTGTTGTCAACTAGCTCTGTGCCTGACTCGTGTCATACTCTAGCTTGATACACTTTGACCTATGACCTTTTGTAGCACTGATTTATAAATGGTTCTGCTGCTGCGCTAGCCCTGTGCAACTGTGAATGACTGAATGAATGACTGCTCAACAAAGCCGTGAATGCCTTTGGTTTATTTTTTCATTCCTTGTCGTTTCCTTCCCTCCCAACTCCCCCCTACCCCACTCTTCTTTTTTCTGTTTGTTTTTGTTTTTCTTCTGTTTTTTCCCCCTCTTCTTTTTTTTTCTCTCCTCTCCCTTCTTTGCGCTCCCTGACCTCCCTCCCTCCCTCCATCCCTTCCTCCCTCCCATCCAATCCAACTCAACCCAACCCAACCCAACCCTCCGTTCCCGCGTACCCCTGAACACCATTGTTTGAAGATGCAACAGTCTTCCGTTGTGTGTTGTCAGGATCACAACTACGGAGCCCCACCCCCTCCCACCCCTCCCGCCTCCCCACTCTCCCAGACCATCATCCCGCGGCTGGAGCTCAATGGTGTGGCTCGCGGCCGCTACCAGTCCCCCCACGCTCACGCCCACGCCCACGCCCACGCCTCCCCGACCCGACCAGGAGCACTCAGCCGACAGCGAGACCTCGTCCGAGGAGGAGGAGGAGGAAGGCAGCGTGCCCAGCTCCTGGTGCCACTGCAGCTTGACGCAAGATGGCTTCCTCATCAAGTGCGAGAACTGCAGGTGAGTTGCGAGTGGCTGTGACTGATCCAGGCATCAGGGCCCTGACATTTAAGTAGATTCCTCAGCCGCTGTGCCTGAAGTCAGGCGTGGGTTGAGCCCATTAACACTTGATGGATGGATATGGCTGCAATTGGTCCTGATAGTGTTTATGCTCTATATCAGAGCCCAGTTGAAACGTGCCATTGAAGTCCATGTGGAGGTACACAGAGTGCAGTTAATAAATTATATACGTCTCTCATACAAAGATGAAACTATAAGATATATGTGTTCGTGTTAATGGCAGTTATCTCATCTCTTCCATGTGGCTGACATACTTTTATTGAATTGATGCTTTGCCCGCAGTTGTAATCATGTTGTGGTTGTGTTGTGCAGGAGTCTTGAGAGGAGGAAAGTGTTAGATGGACAGCGCAGGAAAACAGAGAACGTGTCCGGTAAGTTGAGCATTGACACATTGAGCCAGTTTTGCTATACATGGATTTTCCCAGATTGTGAGAAATTTAGCAGAATTAACAATTCAGTAAAAACAGGCCAGTCAAACTCAATGTAAATCATGACTTGAAGAGATCTGATCTGGTGTGTGTGTGTGTGTGTGTAGGTGGGGAGAGTAGTGGTACAGAGAGTGGGGACGAGGAAGTGTCGCCCTCCACAGTGTCGTACACGGCCACTCAGCACACGCCCACCAGCATCACGCTCACGGTCAACCGCGTGAAGAGGAGCAAGGCCAAAAAAAGGAAGAAGAGCACGGAGAAGAGCCGCACCACGCCCAAGACCAAGAAGATTAAAGTGAGCAGCTCGTAGTCTCACACACACAAACACACACACACACACACACACACACACACACACACACACACACACACACACACACAGTGACACGCATATCCTTTGATAAAGTGATCAGATCACTCTCACACATAAATACAGTCACTGAGGCATGTGGTACATGCTCATTGATTAGATTAGCAACACTTTGTTCTACACATGCAACCATAGATGCATATAGCATCCATTCACAGCATGTGTGTTCCTGCTTGTATCATGTAAATGTTAATAATGAAGGCCTAATGACCAAGTCTCCCATTCCACAGGCTTTTAGAGAAGGTTCCAGAAAATCCATGAGGATGAAGGTGAGCTTTTACTTTCTCTGATAGCCTTTGACCATCTTGAGTGTGTCCACAGAATTATTCCTTATACCCCATCCAAAGGCACACACACGTTTTAATACACATAAAAGCTAATATGTTGAAACACTCAACATCACGTGTTTCCTTTTAGAACTCCACGACCGAGGCGAGCGCGCTGGACGAGAACACGGCAGAGGGCTGGGAAACGCGGATCCGCCAGTGGACAGACCAGTACGAGGAGGCCCTGGCCAACCAGTACAGCGCTGACGTGCAAACGCTGCTGCAGCTGGCCAAACCCAGCTCGCCTGCCCCCTCCCCCGACACCGTCAACCGCACCGAGCTGGCCTGCAACAACACCGTGCTCAGCTCGCAGATGCAGGTGTGTATCAACACACACTTTGTCGTGGATCGGTATTATGCTATTTTATCACTCACATGATCGTTAGCTGTAGCTGTGATCTGTAACACTGAGGCACTGGCAAGCATTTAAACGTGTGTGTTTGTTTTGTGTATAAAGGCATATAGGGTTCATTTGTGAATCATAGTAAATTCTGTTTATACATACTGATGTTGAACTGTCTCAAATGAGCATGTCCTGATGGCTGAAGACCCTTATTCTCAAGATGTCTTAAATTGAAATGTGAAAATCTCTCTCTCTCTCTCTGTATCATGTGTCCCAGTTGCAGGTCGGCCGAGTGACACGTGTGCAGAAGCACCGGAAGATTCTGCGGGCAGCGCGGGACCTTGACGCGGATACACTCATTATTGAGTACCGGGGCAAAGTCATGCTCAAACAGCAGTTCGAAGTCAACGGCCATTTCTTCAAAAAGTACGAACCCACCACCATCTGTGTTGTGATGTGTTCTGTAGCCAACTGTTAACTCTGTTATTTTTTTCAATTGCATGTAATTGACTTAAGCCAACCTCTGTCCTTCCCTACAGACCCTACCCGTTTGTCCTCTTCTATTCCAAGTTCAACGAGGTAGAGATGTGTGTGGACGCCCGCACCTTTGGCAACGACGCCCGCTTCATCAGGAGGTCCTGCACGCCCAACGCTGAGGTGAGTGACCAGCTGTGGAGTTTGTGGAAGGGTTTGTGTCGTCCCTCATGCTTCAAGGACTATACTCCTTCATGTGCCTGTAATGCTTGCACTCACCTAAACAGTCAGGGGTCTGTTGTTGATTCATTAGTCTGATTAATCCTGACATTTGGGATTCAGCCTCGAGGAAGCGCACGCATGGTCTTACAAGGTTCTTCAAAGTCCTAAGTTGCATATACATGGACCACAAATTGCCATACATTGGCACTGACTGGAACAGTATTCGTTAGTCGGTTGAGTGCATACATTTGAAAGGTTTTACCAGTCTATCAAATTAGGGCAAGTTTTAAGATGTCTTAAAACTGTGATATGTGTGATTGTAAGCCTTTCTCCCTCTCTCTATCAGGTTCGGCACATGATCTCAGAGGGGATGATCCATCTGTGCATTTTCGCCATCACCCAGATCACCAAGGACTCCGAGGTCACCATTGGCTTTGACTATGAGTTCAACAGCTGGTGAGTGACCCATTGTCTGTCCCCATCTGCCATTTACCAAGTGGAGTGGACTCTTTGTCTTTGTTCATCAACTACATTACAGCTGTACATGTTATTGTGTTAGATGAATGCCCTGTACATTGTTAATGATTTGTCATTAGGAGGTCATTTTCTGTCTCACAGTCTCTAGGTAATGAATGCCTGTGCTGACACAAACTCCCATGTGTTAGACTAATAATGATTTTGTCCCTTTCCCCTAATCTTGTCCCTGCCCATTCCCATGCTGTAGTAATTACAAGGTGGACTGTGCATGCCACAAAGGCAACCAGAACTGCCCGGTGCAGAAGCACAACCTGAGCCCTCTGGACCTGCCACCGCCGGCATCCAGCCCTGCCGTTCCCATTCCCCCCGGAGCCGAGACCCGCAGGAGACGAGCCCGCCGGAGAGAGCTGGAGGGAGGTGGAGCCCCTACGGCAGGCTCTGACGACAGCAACCAGCAACAGCCCAATGGAGACATGCAGGATCGGGAGCATGGAGGAAGCGATGCAGAGGTGTGTGTGTGTGTGTGTGTTTAAGAGAGAGAATTGGTAAGTGGTTGTGTTAGAGAGAGCAAGAGGGGGATACACATTTCGGGCCGAAAGGGCCTCCTGAGATTGCAGTCTCAGAGTGGCACATAATTATTCCAGATGGTTAATGTGTGTGCCTGTTCTACTGACAGCGCAATTTTTTGCTAAGGGCTTTTTGAGGTTAGAGGATAGCGGATGTTCACTGTGCTGTTTGAGTGATGCCGCCTGTTGCATTGTGGGATACAGGATGGACTGTTGGATGGAGTGAAGCAGGAGGAAGGAGAAGAGGGGGAGCTGGACGACAATGGAGTCCTGATATCAAGTAGACGGGTACGCTGCTGTCCTCAACACTTCCTAAACACACTACATCACACTCTCAGACACATGCAAACACTCATCACACACGTATACAAAGACACACAGACAAAGGCACTGATGCATTCACGCAGAGACAGAGACTCAGGGTGGATTAAAAATGAACAGTATTGTCTGATACACATGAAGGAGCCATGTGCTGATGTGACATTAAAATGTGCTGCTACACAGTGATATTCTGGTCCTCTTTCTGATCCTGTCTCTCCCTCACACACACACACACACACTCCTTATGCATTCAGCTAATGAACTCCTCTCTGCCCTGTTTTTGTCTTGTGTGCTGTACTGTCAGTCCCGGGAGGATCGCTCTGCCTTTGAGACTATGGACCGGCGGAGGCGGCGCATGGGCCAGGGGGCCGCTGACGAACCCAAGCAGGAGCCTGGCGCTCCGGAAGAGGGGGAGGTGACGGGGCTGTCTCCCGCTGGCCCAAACCCCACGGCCGGCACAGGGCCCACTGGAGGAGTTAGCACGCGACGCAACTCCTATGCAATGGTGAGCCACGGTGTACCACTGCTGTGTTGTTTTCTGAATTACAGCCAGCAAACACACACACACATTCACAATTTTTGACGTCTTTTCTCATTCGTTTTCACTGTCCTTCCTTCCTTCCTTCTTCCCCCTCCTGTTTCCAGGAGGCCTCAGCTGACACAGACAGCCGTACAGTGGCTGCAGCTGCTGCAGCTCCAGCCACCCCTAAGCCCCCTCCGGCCCGCTCCTCCAAGCCCCGACCCAAGAGCCGCATCTCGCGCTACCGCTCCGGCTCGGCCCAGCGGGCGCGGCGCCAGCGGCAGGCCATGGCCCAGCAGGCGGCAGAGGCAGCGGCTGGCGGTGGGGAGGACGGTGCACCCGGCGCCTCTCAGGGCGAGCTAGGGCAGGGAGAAGGGGCCCTCGTAGCAGGGCAGTCCCAGGATGGAGACGGTTATGGGGGATCGGGCTCCGGAGCTCTCGGGAACAAGGCCAACCTGCGCTACCCCAAAACTAAGAAGGTAAGAGTGGGGAAAAGAATCAGGGAATGTCATGTGTTTGACATCAAGGCCAGAATACATACTATTGCATAAGTAATCCCTCCCACTTAGAATTATGTATTCAAATGTTGTTATTATAATATGCTCTTGTGTTTTCATTCATCGTTCATTAAAGTCAAAGAGGCAGTGCACATTTATTTCTATGCTCTGTTTGAGTTTGATATATGTACATCTGCTTAATGTGGCCTGTTAGCCACATAGTCTGAAACTTTAATTAGCAATGTGTGGTATGTTCAAGATAAGGTCCACATGACCCCTTTCTATCTTCCTCCCTGCTGTTCAGTATCTGGTGACGGAGTGGCTTAATGACAAGATCCCTGAGCGGGTGGAGCCGGAGGTGGAGCGTCCGCTGCGCATCACCACGGACCCCACGGTGCTGGCCACCACGCTCAACATGCTGCCGGGCCTCAGCCACGCCTCGCTCATCTGCACCGCCCCCAAGCACTACGTGCGCTTCGGCTCGCCCTTCACCCCCGAGCGCCGGCGCAGGCCCCTCACCGTCGACCCCTCCTACGGCTCCTGCAAAAAGGTCAGAGGTTGCCCGTCAGTCACTCTTGAGTTTCTGATGAATGTCTCAGAAAGGGAATGTAAACACAACATCTGTTGTCATCTTAAAGGTGGCTAGTGTAGCTGGTGGCAGTTTTTTAGTTTGGTGGGTTTTCTGTGTGTAGGGCAGATTTATCCATTCTTTTTTACTTTCCAGTCATTAGTATGAACAGTAATTGCCATGTAGCTTATTTAAATTGTGACTATGTCTTGGACTGATTCCTTTCATTGTTCTAACATGAACGTGTGTGTGTGCGTACAGAGGTGGATAAAGCAGGCCCTGGACGAGAGCAAGTCCTCCACGTGCCTGGAAGACGGCACCGCTTCCGGCTCTTCAAACCAAAGTAACAGCAGCTCCCCCTCCCACCCTTTTGAAGCCGGTATCTATACACACACACACACACACACAGAACTAGCAAGCCTCACATTAAGCTGCTGCTGCTCCTGCTCCTGCTGCTGTCCCTGCGCTGTTAGACTGGTCCAGAGGGGCTGCTCTTAACAGCCTGATTCATTGTCATTCATCTGTAGCAGGCTTTTTGAGCAGTATTTCAGTTAGATCTTGTGACAGGGAGGCTCCACCAGATGTGTAATAACCAAAATGCTCCACTCACACTGTGCATGCAGCAGCAATTAACCCACCCTTACTATAATCAATCACCGGACATGAGACACAGTCCTCAACCTGTCCACAAAAGGCAGGCTTCCGCCACACGTCCGGTGTAGCCTTAGTCTGAGTCAAAATTTGGAAGTGAGTTGTCCAGTGCTTCTTGTGCTTTGCTGGAATAAGACTGGAGTGTTTTCACAAGGCAATCTAGCTATAGAGCTAGCAGTAAGTACCTTGGGAATGTTTTGCTGTTGTACTGTTGTATTACTGACAGATGTGTGAGATCAGGTTGATGGTAATGGTGGTGTTTTGTGTGTGTTGTGTGTGTGTGTGCTTGTGTGCGTGTGTGCGTGCTTTGTTTGTTCTGTCATTGAAGAGCTGTGTGCCCCCTTCAAGAAGCGAAAGTCTAAGTACGCCCACGAACTCCTGAGCTCGCCCCCGAACAGCAGCACGGCGGGCAGCGACCTCCTGCTGCGGCCACTGTCGCCCATCACGCCTCCGCCCCCCTTGGACATGGGGCGCTCGCTGCGGCCGCCCCTGAGCACCTCCTGTGCCCTCTACCTGGGAGCCGAGGAGGAGCGGCAGAACGGCGCCGCCATGCCCTACTCGCCCCTCACCTCACTGCCCACCAGCCGCTGCAACACACCGCTGCAGTTTGAGGTGGGACCCAACACACACACACACACACACACTGTCTAGGGGCTTATTTTGCTTCATAAGGTGTTCCAACTTGCACTTTGGAGTAATACACACACACACACACACACACACACCACACACACACACACACACACACACACACACCAAGGGGCTTATTTTGCTTCATAAGATGTTCCAACTTTGGAGTAATACACACACACACATACACACATGGTCTAGGGGCTTGTTTTGCTTCATAAGCTGTTCCAACAGCAGTTTGGAGTAATGTGCGCACACACACACACCTTATATAAGTATGAAAAGTGGTGCATATGATTGCTTTTAATATTTTTTCTTTTTTTGTTCGCCCCAGAACATCTCATCCCCAGAGGCTTCACCTGTACACCGGCCAGAGTCCCTGTCCCCAGAGGTGAGTGTGTGTGTGTGTGTGTGTGTGTGTGTGTGTGTGTGTGGTGTGTGTTTGGGGGGGGGGGGGGGGGGTGGGCATGCCTCACAATACCACAGGGAATACACACTCTGTCCAGAGAGGACAGCTGCCTGTGTGTGGGAGTGTGTGTAAGAGCCTTACTCTAAAAACTACAGGAGGAGCAGATGTTTGGCTTCTGAAAGTGTAAATGTGATTGCTGTCCTGATATAACCCAGCATGTTTGTGTGGGCAAGAGTTCTGAATTTTAAGAAGCTGAAACACTGTGTTCTCTCTGCCTGTTCCCCTTGTACAGCCCTGCCTGCGGATGGACTTTGACGCCCTTCGCAATGCTACCTTCCCTGACCTTTCCATGACCTCCAGCTTGGACAGTCCGATCCCGATTCCCGAGGACTTCCCTGCCGTCTCCCCCTCCCCCCTCAGCCTTTCGGGCGGAGGCACACCTCACACCCCCGCGTCCGCCCCCGGCGACTCTTCGGCGGGCGCTCGGGCAGGCGAGTCCCAGGCTCGAGAGCAGGCCTTCAGGACAGAGTTCAATCTCATCTACGCGTGCTCGCCCCTCAACGCAAACCTAGGGGAGGGTCTCAGTGCCCGGGGCCTCCCGACGGACAGGCGGCCATCCCAATCAGAAGGCAGCTTCTCGCCCGCGGAGTCCTACTTCGGCACCGTGAGCGGCCAGGGGCTGCTCTCAGAGGCGGGGGCTGGTTCGCTTTCACCCTACCCAGAGCCACATTATGGGGGCGGGTACCCAGACAGTGGCACCCCGCCTCACTCCGGCAACCCTCCCCAAAAAAAGAAGGCAAGTTCTCCTTTCACACACATTCCCATTGTGTGGTAACTAGCATTAGCCGTCATGTTTTTTACCCTTTGAAACAGAAGAAAGTACGGCGGGTGTTGAGGCTTTCATGTTAAGCACTGATATGTAAATCAGCCCTGACTGCAAGGCTCGCTCTGTCCTAAAAATAGAGCGAAATACTCTCGCTGCCTCTTTTGGGGGGATGGTGGCTCTCATTTATCAAGCAAGCACAATTCACTTCATAAGCTGGAGTGTCTCATCCCAAAGGTCAGCCTTTATGCACTCATGATTTTTAGACTCTTGAGCCCACAGTGAAAACCTTTCCACTTCCCTCTCTCTCTGTGTGTGTGTGTATGTGTGTGTCACCGCTCAATAAATGAGAGCCAGGCATCTCCTTAAACTGATCTGAGCGAGCCGTCTATCCCCCTTGTCTCTCTGAGACTTTGTCTGTGTGTCTGCTCCAGCGGTAGCATTCTACTCTGTGCCTCTCTCTCTCTCTCTCTCTCTCTCTCTCTCTCTCTCCCTCCCTGCCCCCCACCCTCACTCTTTTCTACTATTTAAATACATTATTGCCAAGTCTCTCTCTCTTCCCCTCTCCTGTCCTTTTGTTGTTTTCCTAAGGCAGAGGGCGAACGTGACCATCGTTAGTCAGCTGACAGGCAGTCAGCCTGGTTACCAGGCCCTAGCTGTAAGAGGCCAATGCAAGCCTATGCAGAACATGGTGAATATACTCGCACTGACTACCTTTTAGAAGTGTGCATGAAGATGTTCTATTTTGATTTGTTTTTTTGTTTTGTTTTGCATTTGCATTCAACCCAACACCATTCTCTTCTCATACCAGCGAGCATAGCACGATCAGCTCTGGGATTGTATGCCATGGTGATTATACTGCCAATGTCAACGGACACACATGCTTGGTTCTGCATCCATACAATTTAATTTTGATCAGGAGGGAAAGGAATTTTTGTACTTTTAATTTCTGTCATTTGTCTCATGGTGTGGGGTTGGAGCCATTCACTGCCCAGTCAGAAGGGCTCCTGGTGATGCACTTAACTGATCCAGCCATCTTGCATGCGCGCACATGCATACACATACACACACACACACACACACACACACACACATACATGCACACATATACATATACATGCACACATACATACACAGTTAAACATTCACATACAGTCAGCAAATGCTTAATTCCTTAATGATTCTACCTACCCAGGATGAGTGGGCTGCTTATCATTGAGTCTTAATTGTGATGCCCCTTAACAGGCGTAGCTGGAACTGTAATTATAATTAGTTTGCCATTTTTTACTCATGTTATAAGAATGAGAAGTACTCTGTCACACTGCTGTTTAATTTGTTTGTGTTTATTCACACTTTTCTCCAGTAGATGTCAGTAAAATCTTCCATCATTAGTGCTCTTTAGGTGGCGTCTGATGAAATGAAATTGAGAGCCGCGGTTAAAGTCAAACACTCTCAATTTACATAACAGTCACATTTTATGGCAATGTAAAAAAAGAGCAAGGGCCTTCCAGTTTAGTTGATTCTGTATTTCTGTGAAGGGTTCCCTGTATTCACTTGCTGTATTATGTAGTGCCTGACTTAGTGGTGTTTATGCTCCATATTGTACACTAGATGGACAGGTAGAAACTGTAATGTTCCCTGAGAGAAATTCTTATCACCAGCAGATCCGTATCACAGTGGTACAGACATGAAAGGTACACACAGAAAAGCCCCTATTGTGCAGTACACAGTATACCGCTTCTGAAGTGAGAGCTACTGCCTGCTTTTAAAGTGCTCCATATATATGCTGCATATCATGAGTTATATCACATCATGAGTAAATTCAGAATCTAACCTCCATGGCCATGCACTAAGTGAGACGACTGACCCCCAGTGTATGATGTTAAGAGCAAAATACTAGTATGACAAAACTGAGTGAATAGGGCCTGCACAGACCATTAGTTTTTGTCCTCATATGTCTGTTCATTAGTGGTTTGAGAGATGATCAGCCTTAATAAAGATGTCCGCATTGGTTTTGATTAACTGTGCCTTGAGCTGGAAAGCTGGGACCTTTTGAGTTCACTACTAACCATGCATTGGTAGTTCCATGCTCACACGCTCCTCCGTGAGCCAACCTGTCCTCTGAAGGGTGAAATGGGAACACGATTGGGATGAGCCTGATAATCTGGTGCCTTTGCATGCCATCGCTCAGTACTACCATACTCATTCACATCCCAGCGATGGATGGATGGATGGATCCATGTTGCATTTGATACTATTGTGTGGTATATGTGCTCGTTTGTCTGGTGTACTGTTTATGCACTTGTGGTGTGTGTGTGTGTGTGTGTGTGTGTGTGTGTGTGTGTGTGTGTGTGTGGTTGTTCGTAGGAGGTGATGACCTAGCTCGAGTGTGTAGTTTTGCATGGCTTCCCTTAACCATGGCATCCTTGCCTTTCCTCGTCTTTTCCAGGTGTCGCTGCTGGAGTATCGCAAGCGGAAACAGGGCACACGGGAGCCCGAGTCTGGCGGCTCCATGGGTACCCCCACGCGTCCCAGCTCATTGGGCCCCAGCGCAGAGTCCCCCGGTGGGCCGCGCACGCTGCTGCAGCCCTCTGCCTCACCGCACAGCTCCTTCTCCTCGCCAGCGCACCAGGCCTTCCCCCAGATAGAGGAGGTCAGCCCCCCAGACCTCAGCTCTAGCTCTGCCTCCAGCACGGCCTCTGGCTCCCGGCCACAGGAAGGCACCTCCTGGTGAGCAGCACACACATACTGTATATACACATAAAAACGCTCACTCACTCACCTATTAGCCTTCAATAAAAGAAGGGCAGACAATGGACAGGAGCTTACACAAGTCTGAGAAGGTCTGGAAAGGTAAGGAATTATAGGGCGTGTTTTTTTTTAATTTGGGCTTAAGTTGGGAAGTTTTGTTGATGTTAATACACTCAGCAAAGGTTATCCGTAAGCAAAATTTTAAGAATTAAAAAAAAAAAAAAAATTTCTATAAGGAAAAAAACAAGTAACCTGGTAAGGTTTCAAACACAGTTGTAATTCTACGCAAGTACCAGATGCGTCAGATCACCTCTGATGTAGTTTATCATCTCTCATCTCATCAGGGGGGTATTCATCAAGCCGACTAACCGCAAATCATCTTCCTGAGAGTTCAGTTCCATTACTCTCGCTAACAGGAATCTTAGCTGATATTTAAGCTAATCTTAGCTAATCTATGCTCCTGCACTAACCTGCTTCTCAGAGAATGCAATCAGTCAGAAACACAGGTCCTCAAAATGGTCTTTGCGAGCAAATAGAGGTTGATGGGTTATGTAGACACTGTGACCAAGCATGAATTCACATGTTTACTAAACTACTATGTCTATTTTGAAGATTGTATTAGGGATAAATTTGGCTTACGACAAAAAAAAAAAAATTGCACACATCATCATAAGTTTAAGCACGGGCCGCATGCTGTCTTATAATCTGGTGGTGCAAAGAGTAGCGCGCCTTAATTGAATGCCTTTCGTTGCGGGTGCAAATCTGTTTTACAGTTTGTGTGCATGTGATTGACAATTTGTTCCAGCAAGCAGAAGACAAAATAAATCAAATTATGATTCAATATGTTATTTCAAACGATTCTCTTCTCCAGTTTCTGCATTGCCAGTGCTATGGTTTCTTTTTTTTTCTTGAAATTCAGTTATTTTGTGTGTAAATCGAGGTTTCTTTCTTGTAATTCTTTTAGCTCTGCCTTTTACAACAGTAAATCGGGCATTCCTAAATCACCTGTTTAGGTCTAGAGTTGAGCTAATGCACAAGCAGATATTGCAGCAGATTTAGGTCTCGTTTAAGTGAACGAGAAGCAGATGCGGCTAACTTGGGTGGCTAACAGTGGAATGGTTTCAGCCTCCTGTTAAACTTTACACCACTTCAAACTATGCTTAATCACGTAAGCGCTGCTCTCATGGCATCCCCCCCCGGTCTTGTCTTGTGTTGCAGGATTGTGCCCACCACAGTGGAGCGTTTGCGAGAGGGCCAGGGCGTTCTGGAGAGGGTGCTGCGGGGCAACCTCAAAATAGAGCGCGCCCTCAAGAGGTCAGACCCCGGTGACCATGGCAACAGCAGAGACAAAGACCCAGGTAGAGTAGCTCAGCGCGCACGAAGCGCACAGGCTTTGTCCAGGTCGTGTCTTCCTTTGCAGGCCAGTTCATTCCCCCTCCTCTTCTCCTCTTCTCCCTTTTGCTTCCCCCCTTCAGACTGCATGGAGACGGACCGCTATGACCTCACCACAGCCTCACCCATGAGGAGCCCACACCGTTACAGCCCGTCTGTCTACCAGCACCAGGTATCATGCTTTGTCTGCTCTAAGGGAGTGGGGGGGGTGGGTGTGTGTTTAGGGTTCGATATGGTTCCTGTTTACAGCTCCTGATCTGCTCTGTCTCCTCACAGTCTCACCTGTCGGAGCCCCTCGTGACATCGGACAACTCGGCTTCTCCATTCCGCTCTTCATACAGCCCCTCCCCATCGTACTCGCGCCCTCTTCCCCAGGACCATGCCTCCCAGCAGGCCCAGAGCACCCCACCCACCGCCGTCTCTTCCTCCTCATCCTCCTCCTCCTCCTCCTCCTCCTCCTCCAGCTCTTCACTGGACTCATCTGTGAGCGGCACCTCCAGGCCTCTAGGTGGCGCCGTCCACCAGCAGAGCAGCAGCGTGCAGGAGGCCTCGCAGCCCTACTCCTGCAGCAGCGGACACCTGAAGGCCAGCCTGTTGAACAGTGGCCTGTCGCCGGCCTCGTCCAGCCCCCCAGCCCCCAGGAGCCTGTCCCACTCCAAAACGGACATCAGCGGCGGCAGCGGTAGCACCCTACATACTGGGAGCTCGAGCTCCAGACTGGCCCAGCAGGGTTCGGGCCGAGGCCTTCAGGCGAGCTCCAGGCTCCTGTCGGCCTCCAACTCCCAGCACTACCCGCCGCGGGGAGCACCACTCAGCCAGTTTCAGCACCCTCCCCTCCAGGGATCGGGGGTACGGACACAGACAGGGAGTTACTAGGACCTCGTGTATGTTGTTTGTGAGCACGTGTGTGTGTGTGTGTGTGTAAAGAGTTGAAGAGAGGGAGGATGGGTGTGTTTGTATGTGTGGTGTGTGTGTGGCCCTCCTCAACTGCACCTGTGGAAGAGACTCTGGGTTGTTGGAGTGGCCAGTGTTCAGTGAGATTTGAGGAACAAGAACTCCTGTATCCATCTTTTTTTTGTTGTTTTTTTTTTTTAAGTTCTCTTTTTTCCCTCTTTTTCACCAAAAAGTAAACTAAATCACCACAGGCATACTTTTAGGCTAACGTTGAAAAGGACATTTATCAACTACAAAAGAAAATCAAGTGGATAAAAAAAGAATCTTGGACTATGGAGAAAATGAGAACTCTTTAAGAATCGTGTATCATTTTAAATTTACCCGTTTGTTTGAAAAGGTAGACGGTCACATATGTTTGTATGAACACCTGTGATAATCTGAAACTGGCGCCGGTTCCGTTTGATTCTGCTTAATCACAGGTGCTGAAACTATTTTGAGGAGTCTCTTTTGTGGTTTGTTTTGTTGGTGTTTATTTGATTTTTTTTTTTACTCTGCTGCAGTTCCCTTACCACCTCCACCTCACCCTACCAATTGTCCCAGTCCATTACTGAAACAGAGAGCTAGTTGTGTGAGTTTTGTCTGAACCCTCCGTTTAGAAATCTACCTATCTATCTTTTTGGGCATACAACAAACAATGCCGGGGTAAGACCAGTGTAAGAGAGCTTACTCTCTCAGATCATTCCAGTGTGGTTCTCCAGCCGTCTGTCTGTCTGTGCGTCTGTGCTCCCCTCCTCTTGTGTCTCCCATCCTCTTTGCCGTTTTTCCACAGTGACACTGGAGTTCGGATCCGTACTTGATTTTTTTTTTTTACACCCCCCCCCTTTCAGATTACTAATCTGTTTTACTTGTAGCAACTCAAGAATTGCTTTGTTATACTTGACAAACACATACACATACTACACACACACATACACACACGGATCTAATTAATCCATGGTGCTGCAGTTATCTCTGGGTTTAGAGTTTGTTTTTCCTGCTAGGAATTTTATTTTCTTAGTGATGTTTTTCCCCCTTGTCTTCAAGTTTTGCGAGACTTCAGCTGACAGGAGCAAAAAGAAAGACAAAAAAAAAGATTCATTTTGGAATCTGGAGCAGAGCAGTTTGTTTGTCTTGGACGCTTGGGTGTGCTGGGACGCTGTGGCAAAAGAACTGTAGTGCGCTGCTTCTCTTAGGTCTGGGTCCCTCCCACCCCTGCCATACCACCACATCCTACCACCACATCAGTGTTCCTGTTTTGTTTTGAAAACAAGGATCGTTTCCCTCTGATCCCTGCACCTGCCCGACCAATCTGTGCATTCCATACGTCTGACACAAACATGATTAAAAAGATTAAAAAAAAAAAAAAAAAAAAGATTAGAACTAAATGTTAAGGAAGCTGCTGTGCTCTCTCAATTGTACATTTTTCAATCTTTTGTTGTTTAGTTTTCTTTAAAGGAAAAAAAAAAAAACGAAAGAAAGGCAAGTGCTGCTTGTAGTTGTTTCTGTTTGTACAGAATGCTGTACCTGCCTCATGACATGAAGAGAACTGGGTTAGGTGGGGGAGATTTGCTCGCTCTCCAGTGAGTGTCAAGGTCTTGTGTCATGGCCCCTGCAGTGGGGACTCGGAGGAAAAAACTAAAAAATTGTGGAGAGAAAACATGGCACCACATGAAACTGAATCGACATCCCTGGGTCCCTCCACCCAGGGTTCTCCCAAGGATATGGACCTGATGTATCGGCAGACACAGGCTGGAGTGTCTGCTCTGGTATCTCGGAGATGGAACAGGAATATTCAAAAAAAGAATACTTTTTTTGTTACTTTTTTCTGTTTTTGTTTTTTGTTTTTTGTTTTTTTTTCCTAGTTTTTGGATACGTTTGAGGATCCCCATCAAGCTTTTGGGAGGTGGGGAGGAGTAGGCTAGTGAACAGGTTTCCCTCTCCCCCGCCTCCCTCTCATCTGCCCCAGTGACCTAAAGACTTAAGGGTACCCACTGGTTAACATGAATGTTTCTCTCTTTCACAAAACACTTTTGAGTTACAAAAAAAAAAGAAAAAAAAAAAGAAATACATATTGAAATGGACATGATGCAAATGTTGACTTTTGTGACACGGGGTTAAAGAACGAAAAAGACAGACCAGCACCTTATTGACAAACAAAGCAAACTCCCAGAACGTATGATCATGTGTACTTGTATAAAAAAAAAAACGTGTTATATACTGTTCCAAGAAAATATAGTACACTAAATTTGACGCATGATTAGTTTTTTTTTCCCCTCCTAGGTCTGGGGGTGGTTTGGGTGGGCAGGGCAAAACACTGGGTGTGGAATCAGTGGGCAAGGGTAAGACTAATTGCCTAGTTTGAACACCTCTCCCCCTTTTCTGTTCCACCTCAAACTGGACAGATTACTTCCTTTTAATATTATTATTATTATTATCCTTGAACATAGTAATAAATATTTGGTATCTATCCCCAGACCAACCAGACAACAGTACTGAACAGATGAGATGTATCGATGCATTTTGATAATAAAAATACTCATGATGACATCATTTTAGTTTTAAAACAGTAGTATGGATATTTTATTGTAACAGCCACAGGTTTTGAGATGAGATGAGCAAAGACAGTCTTGGTAATCAGTTTCAGGAGAAAACGTGGATATGAGAGACGATGCGAACATCGGGTGGGCAAAGAATCAGGCCCTAATCAATGGGACTAAATTATTATCCCTGAATATGACACAGACATTCAGAAAACTGTCAGTAACTGCAGAGAGACTGCTAAGCATGCTGTCACTGGGTGGCCATCAGGTTTGTGCTGGATTGTATATTTTCTAGATCAGCCCTGGCCCCAGGGAAGAGGGAGCAGAATTCCAGAACCCTGCACAGAAGAGGGTGCTCTCAAATATACGTGATGACCAGCATTGCCATTTATTATTATTATTATTATTATTACTGGGAATCACAGCATAAGATTCCAGTTTTTATTTGTTGCCTCTCGAGTTGCAAAATGAGCAACCTATGGTTCTGAGGCTGGTTGAGGACCCTCACCAGACCCAGCTGTAGGGTCGGCAGTCCAGCGTGTGGTTGGCCCGGTAAACAACACGGTAGCCACATTCTGTAGGGACCCTCTTGCACTTCTTGGGCCACGATGTGGGCTTCATGGGTCTGGAGGGAAAGTAATTGAGGACACTTGATTGAGACTTCAGTAAAACTGTGAGTTTCTCAAGGGCTAAACAATGATAATTATAATACCCATGCAAAAGGGAGAGCCAAGGTGTTTTCCGGAACGTAAATCTCCTAACATTCCATTTCAACTTTCTTCAGCATGCAGCTGCACAACTGGGATGTAGCAGTAGATGCATAAGCATTCTTGTTTGGTGCTTATTTTACACTGTACAATTAGGCATACTTACGAAAGACACACAAATCCATTCTCATGACAGTAACACTTTTCACAGCCTTTATGAAATGTCTGTCCAGGAGTGAAGAGAATGCCCTTGTACACACAAGGTCCTAAGAAAGAATTAATGCCACATAAATATACAGCCATTATGAGATTAAGTTGTTTTGGGGTACTATTCAGTAGTTATTTGTGTACAGCACCAACTCTATCTGATAACATTTTGTCTGAAATTCTACGTTGGTCACACATTTCCTTGGATGGCCACCAGATGGCAACATTAACCAGTGTGAGAAGCTAAGGGGGGAAAAATCCATCTGTTAATTCCACAACCCGCCCTTGATCCAGTAACACCACCCGTCAAAATGAAAGTTACTGATATTGTTATTTATGATTGGTAAAGGTTTAACTTGACTTGTGTATCATAGCGTGACAGTTGAACACCATCTTCATAGTGACCTAAACTTGCACATCACAAACAATCTCCCAGTTGAATTGAATCAAGTCTAAAATGATCACTGAATTGAAATGCAACTAACATGTACGTTATTAGGGTGTGTGCATAGGGACTCACCTGTGTGACGAGAAATGGCTCCCTTTGTGATGTTCACACAAATGAGAACCAAAATAAGGACCACCCTCAAACAAGTCATTTTTCAAGACGCTAACTAATTCCTTATAATGACTTATAAATAAATCCAGTATGATTCAACAGCACCAGTGAAGAGTGAATCCAATTGATGAATTGTTAAATAACACAGCAGGTGAGTGAGGTCTGTTGTTCTAAAGAGGAGAGGCAGAGAGAGCTGCAGGCAGAGGACCGAACAGCTTTCCTTCTTGCAAGTACCAGATGCTTCGTATGAGTCCTGTCAGAGTGTGGAAGTCTTCATCTCTCTCGGCCTCTCTTGCTGTGCTCGGTGTCTCTCTGCTGTGTCTCTTTCACTCACCAGATGGGCTTTATAGTCTCATCAGCACCTGTGAGATGAGAGGAAAAGAAAACGGGAAGACATCTTGGAGAAAACATCCTGATTCCCAAGCCCCATGCACCTTTATTTATTTGACTTTGGTCTTTCTCGCTCCTTTTCTTTGGCATTGCTACTTTCCCCCTGCTTTTCATTTCTTTCCATTGCTCTGTCATAGTAAGCAGGCCTAGACACAGGCTATGCCTCACTGTCATCCAGCTTTTCCTTTCCTGGCACTTGCCCAGCGTTTGCCTGCCTTGTTCCAGAATGTCTTTTCTGGCTTGGGCCGAGGCGGTTTGGGATGAACGAAAATTTCACTTAAACATCACAATTTTCAGATTCCCCTGTGCGATCCATGACGAACTCGGACTCGACACTGCCTTTGGAATGTCTGCTGCTGAGCGTCAGACGTGGGTTCTTCCGTTGAATGAAGTCATGCTGCTGTTCATTGGGCAACTTTTGGCACAGGCCTAGAAACTTGGGTGGGATTTTTTTGCAAGCAGGTCTGTCGTTGGAGCACTTATGGAGTAAAATATCTGTTTGAAGATGTGGAGTGAAAATAATATCCACGTCAGGGGCAGTGTGATGTTATTGCTCAGCGAGTGTGTGAATAAGACCGTGTGACACCAGATGCAGTTAACCTTTCACTGGGGCAATTTTATAGACCGAGACAAGCAGCCCTTTTGATCCTTGGGGTCTGAATCTAAACCCTTTGAGTTGTTAGGAGAATGATGTCTTTAGGCCTGAGCTTTAGGTTTAAAATTGAGCGAGACATTAATGGGTCATTTAATGACTTCTCAGCCTGGTACATTACACTGGTTTATTTCCATTAGGATTTATAAGTTCCTAGGAAAGTTGGGACAGTACAACTGCTCGCCTCTTCCTAATTCTTAAAACCTTTGATGCCATCCAAGTACTTGAAACAAAGGAAATCTCTACACTGACATTATTAGAAAATTTTGAAGTTATTATGTAATTGCTTATTTTGCAGTCCACACTTGAGAACTTTAAGACCAACCCCGGTTTATGCACTGACTAGACATTATTAGAAAATTTTGAAGTTATTATGTAATTGCTTATTTTGCAGTCCACACTTGAGAACTTTAAGACCAACCCAGGTTTATGCACTGACTAGACACCATCAGAAAAATGCATTCTGGTTTGAAACAGGTTATCATGTAGAGGTCTTGAGTCCAGAATTGTTTTGTAAGAGTTGTAATTCATGATGGAGAAGTGACTATTAGGCCGACATAGTTGATGCGTTCATCCAAAGCCACAGAGCCATGACAGAGGGTTCTCAAAACCCAGGGTTTCCTTGTGACACGGTTGGGCCAAGCACAGTGCGTTTGGTAACACACAATGATTAAAGCTTAGGAGCTGGAAACGAGGCAAATCTCAGGAATTAAGAAAATTGTAATTATTCATAGTAGATTATCCTATTTTTTGCACAGGGATGTGCAACAGAGACAGCCAAGACCTCAAGATTCAATACTTCTTTGAGTGCTCTGCCAGCCTCTCTCTGCAGAGTTGCAGAACATCTGATTTCTACCTGCTAATCTGCCACAGTGCACGCTCTGCCTTGAGAAGAATTAGGCCATGTTGTTTGCGCTTACACACACACACACATACAAACAACCATGGCCTATCAGGGCAACATTTGCGCTTTCAGTAGTGACTGTCCCTGTTTGTGCAGGGCTTTCGAATGAAAAATGTGTGTGTGTGTGTGCAAATTACTGCAAAAGACCTGTGCAAGCTTTCAGAATGAAATCTAAGTAACAGTACCCCTGGTGCTATTGTTATAAATGTGAAAAGAGCATTATTATTCTTTTACTGAAATGGACATGTATCTCGCAATACTAGCCTTTAAAAAGCTTTTACGTGGTATTCTACCAGACAGGTTGCTCTAATATAAGGTGTTCTAGGACATGTTCACTGACTGTCTGACTCAGACTGTGTCATAGGATGGCAAATTGTTGGACTGAGTAAGACAGACTCTAAACCAGGGTTCTCCAATCTTTTTTCCCCCTGAGAGCTACTTTGACATAATCAACATGACAGAAAGCTACTCTACTATTTTACATCGGTATTACTAATAGTCCTGGAGATAAATGTTGCATCCTTTACCATCTTACTCACTTGCAGTGCACTTGTAAACACCCATCTGATCCATCAAGTGTCATCCAGAGATTTTAACAGGTTTAATACCTTTAGTGAACATATGAGATTTACTTACAATTCCTTTGACTCTTTGGAGAGCTATTCTTAAGCAGGTGGTGAGCAACTGGTAGCTTCCGAGCTACTTGTTGGAGACCGCTGCTCTAAACTAACTAAGCACTGCTAGTTATCAGCAAACAAGAACTCAGTATGTTTGGAGGATTCTTACTGGCACGCCGGCGATGGTGTGCAGCCTTTGTGTTTATACTTTAGAAAAAGTTTCCGTCAGCCGTCTCATCTGCTATAAACGCCGGCGGGTGCCACGGGCTTTAAATTCAGTTCGGACATTAAGGTATAGGCCTATCCCTCTTGGATATTATCTGTAGAGGTGCTTTGTGTTTGTATTTTGAAAGTTTCGACCGTCCACCGTTCTTGGAGACAGAACATAAAATGTAAAGTGAATCAAACCTACGAGCAGGGTGCGATTTGAAGGGGGGATGGGGGAGATCATCCCTTCCTCTGGTTTTTACCTGTGCTGAATAAATTTTATCCTCGAGGGGATAAAACCCCGTCAATAATAAAAAAAACGATTGAAATTTAAATCAGGTTGTGACAGTTTCTTACACAGCTATAATCTACATTGTTGGTAGCCTAACTTTCAACCTGACTCGAATTGTCTGTAATCTCGTTGTTCGCGAACGCTGTTGACGGTGCAGATGACGCGCCAACAGGAAAACCGAAAAGGCCACATGAAATCCGACATCAGAGCAAACTGTTTATTTAGTTTAATAATTAGTTACTTTGACATAACATGTGAAATCATTATAGTTACGTTTTACAGACCGATCCCATTAGACTAATGTTCCTCTGCTAATCCTCTAACATGTTCGCGTGATCGGACCTTATCCATGGTTCTGAAGCCCAAATAAGCCATCACATCGTGGCCGGCACAGAAAATGAAATGTTTCATGTCTTTTTAAGTTTTCATTGAAGATGAATGCTCATCTGTTCATAATTTAGGCACATAGGGTCTACCATTAACCTAAAACAGAATTAAACCTGTTGATTGCTTATTTTACTCACCCTGCGTACGAGTGTTCATAATTCAACGCTTTGAATCGGTTCACGGAGCAATAATGAACCAAATAATTGACATTTTGCTACGATTTTTTTGCGAAATGTAGGCTACATGCACAACAGAACCGCCACCGACAGTTAGCAGTGTGTTCTGCTTTTCCGCAACCATTTGGGCAGAGAGACCGCAGACCTACTAAAAGGCAGGGTACCTAATTCCTGACTGTGAGGCATGAGAGAAGCACTATTAAACTGCAATGAGAATGTTGTTAATTTTGTTAGTTAGTTATAGCAAAAATCCAGTTCTGCACAAACCCGAAATAAGAGATTGTGCTTCCCGTTATGCAAGCCAGCCTGTAGCGCATTTTCATGTGCGAAACATATTCCTAAACATATTCCTAAAGTGCTATTTTGCATCCAACCAGAACGTAAATGTGGCGACATAATTATGTATAGTAAAAACAATTGGTCTGTTGCTTGGCACGCACAGGAGCAAGACCCTTTCTTACTGGCACTACGTGTCAAAAAGGTTGCCGACCCCTGTTATAGATGTTTGCCTCTTGACACATGCATCATGGTTACTGTTAGCATAGTACCATTCTTAAACATAGTGGGTTTATCCTTACTACTCTACTGTGTTGTTTTAACCAATTTTAGTTGTTGATTGTGAGTGTGTGTGTGTGTGTGTGTGTCATAATGACCACTAAAATATTATTCTGTAATTCTAATTAATGTGCCTTGATCACTATCTAAAGGTCATTGTGGTATGGTTGAGGTTCTTCTTACGCTGTATCAATGTGTAATCAACCTATACCATATTCTAAGGGCATGGTGGAATAAGTGTGTTGCTGTCTATGGGCCCTCTGTTTAAGTGTGTGTGTGTGTGTGTATGTGTGTGTGTGTGTGTATGTGTATGTGGGTGGGTGGGTCTGGAGCGGTGCCCCAGATAGGGTGTGGTCTAAAGGAATCATCCAGCACGTATTGTTAGTTCAGATGGAAAGTAGATGTGTCAGTCATTTCACCAGAACGGGAGAGTGTGCGTGAAAAGGTCACAATGTGTGAGAGCATACTAAATGCACATGAACTCTCTCTTTACCACAAAGACACTGTCTCTCAGACACACTCTCACACACACATTTCTCTCATTCGCACACACACAGAGGACCATACTCTTTGACGTTGGCCATATGCAGAGCTGTGTTTTGGCCCATAGCTCTTACCACAGACACGGGCCACCCATGTGACTGAAAACACACACTCTCTTTCTCACACACACACAGTATGCTTGTTAAATTAGAATAGACAAACACCCAGTGATTTCTAACCCTGCATGTTGATCCTTTTCCACTTCACTGGCATGGTTGACTGAATATGTGTGTTTGTGTTCAGCATGTACAGTGTTTGCGTGTGTGTGTGTGTGTGTGTGTGTGTTTTGGATAGTTCACCCCTGCTGCACTTCATCTTTTTGACACCTCCTCCTCTTTTGCATCTCTCTCTCTCTCTCTTTCTTTCTCTTTCTCTCTCTCTCTCTCTCTCTCTTTGCAACCTTTGTAACTCAAGCTCCTGTTTTTCCTTTTTCCACCATCATCATCATCATCCCTTGTTCAGTCGAGGTGGAGGTGGGGTGGAGGGGGGACAAGTGTGGAGCCAGTACTTAGACCACACAGGTGCACAACTTTGGACCCCAGACAGCCAATGAGGTCGCAGCGACGGCGTAGGGGATCCATTCAGCGCCAGTCGAGCACAGGCATAGTTTCCTAGGCGATGCCAGCCTCCCCTGGCGGCATGATCAAAGCGAAAGCAGACCTGGCGGTGCTCCTTCACGCTTCCCCACCTTGCACCTGGCAGCCAAACGGCTGCCCGTTTAGTGCCTGCTAGCGGGTTGGCATATGTTCTGGCAGGACCCAGGACTGTCTGCCACAACTGGGCTCTCCTCCTTTTCTCCCCCTCTCTGTGCCTGGCTCACTCTGATGTACATGCTGACTCTGTCCACCTCTTGCTCTCTCTCTCTCTCTCTCTTTCTCACACACACACACACACACACACTCACACACACAGACACACAGTGTGTTCCCCACTCTCTCACTGTCTTTCTTTTTCTGTCAGTGTTCCTCTATCTCTCGCCCTCTGTCTCTTTCTCTCTCACTGTTCGTTTCTGCCTATTTCGTTGTCTCCCGTTCTCTCGGTCTGTTAGTTTCTGTCTCTCTCTGCCTCTCTGTCCAGCAGCTACTGACCACAACACCATGAGCAGACAGGAAATGGCCCTCTGACAAGTGCCAGGGAGACAGCCCATCTGTCTCTCTACCCCCCATGCCTCCCACCCCCACCCCTTTCTCTCTCTCCCACTTCCATCTCCTCAGTATCTCTGACATATTCTTGCTTTGGTGTGGTTTTCAAAGGTTCATTTCTTTGTCGGTTTCACTACATCCTGCACATTACCTTTTTTATCTTCTTTCTTCCTCCTCCACCATGTTCCGCCTTGCTCTGTTGGCTCCAGTCTCAATTTCAGTGACCTAATTCTGTTTTTTTTTAGTTTTCAAATAAACAGTCAATGTCTTTTAAAATTGGTGTGGCCATATGTTTGTTATTTGTGCCCAGTGAGCTCTTGGACAGACGGGAAAAAATATAGCTAGCTCAAATACATGTTAAAGCAGTACCAAGCAATTATTTATTATGAATATTTTAACCTCCAGAGCTCCCCCTACAAGCACTGTTTTTTCTTCTTCTTCTTTTTTTTTTTTACATAGCAACAACATCATACATTCTCACCAATCCATGTAGATTTGCTTGCTTGTTGTTGACTGACAAGGTAATAAACACTTTCAGTTTCATTCATTTTCAGTTTCGTTTCTGCAGCTCAGCGATGAGAAGCTGCAAGTGCCTATAACTGCGTTAGAAAATGACTCCATGGCCCGAGACATGACCATAGCCAAAGAATATGTTCATGATAGTTCTCTGGACATGCACAACCTCGCCTAATTCATCAAAGCAAACGCAAAATTAGTTTTCCATTCTGTCTCCTTTAAAGAAAAAAATACAGATGTAAAGATATTAAAAGGTGTCAAGAGGCCATTTCATTCCACCCATACACAGAACAATTCTGACCTGATTTTTAAAACTAATTCAGTTGACCCCAACAACCTTTGAACCGGTCATTTCTGTCTGATTTGTTATGCAATTTGATCAGGCCTGTGATTGTTGCCATTGGCTAGTTGGGTTGGATTTATTACATATATTAGTTGCATGTACATGGTGAGAACAGCAATAATGATGGATTAAAACAGTTCCCATGTTGTATGGGAGTGAGCAACATTGGTCCCGGTGTCTTTCTGGCTATGAACAGGCTATCTGAGGAATGGTCTGTGTGGAGAATGGACTTTAGGCCTACACTGCAATATTTGAAGGTTCCATGAGTCACTTTCACTTTAGCCTTGACCTCTGACCTTACATGACATCATTCAGTCTAACCCAACCTGCACCCAAGTCATGATAGGCTCTCATGCTAGCATGACTGACTCAGGCTTTTAAGGCAAAGAGCCTCAGGCTGATTGCAGTTAGTGCATATGTAGGAGAGACAAACAGCAGCAAGGCAGATATGTGAATGTGTGTGTGGGGGGGCACTTGTTTTCTTCTCTCTTTGTCAGGCAATACAGCGATGACAAAAGCAAATCAAAAAACCTAGCCAATCTCATGTGACATGGCGCAGTGCACACACTCCATCATATATCCTTTATACGTTTGCTAAAAACAACCCTCTGGCTGTGACTGACAGATGTTCTATGGTAGAATGAAGCTCTTTTACAACAAATAACTAGCTTTTACTCCCTGACTTGAGAGCTGATCCTATAGTAGGCTGATGGAGATACGGCTAATGAGGACACAGACACACACACACACACACACACACATACACACACACACTTACTGGGCCAATCGGGAGGATGTTTCCTCATGTAGCTGGCGTGTGTGACTAGAGTGAGTGGTGAGGCCAGTGCAGTGAGCGAGCGAGCAAGTGCGCTCTCGTCAGGACTGATAGTGTTGATCAGTGACAGTCCAGTGGCCTTTCCGTATGGCTGGCCGCTCACAAACAGACGAGACCCAGGGACAGCAGGGGAACTCAAGGCGCAGCAGCTCTGTGTGTGTGTGTGTGTGTGTGCGTGTGTGTGGCATGTGTGTGTGTGTGGATATATATGTGTCTTTGTGTTTGTGTGTGTAACACATCCTCATCAGCCTCATCTCCATCAGTCCACTGAAACGGTCAGCTGTTAAGTCAGAGAGCAAAGGATAGCTATTCAGGGTTGAGCTATTTGTGGCAAAAGACATACTACCATGTAACATCTGTCAGTCATAGCCAAAGGGTGGTGTCTTGCAAATATATACAGGATACACAAAGAATAGGAGGATAAGGAGGGGAGGGACGCATGACTATTGTTAGCATAAACGGTTTGTGAAGATATGAAAAGAAAATCTGAACAAATCTGAAACTAATTCTGTGTAAAGAGATATATGGATTTTTAGATACCTTGACTGAGTCTTTTAAGACACATTGTGTAGATTTGTTCTAATCTTTAAAAGCAGGCCACATAGACAACCACTGATACTCATGCAAGTGCTAAAAGGGAAAACTGGAGTTGATATTCAACTGATTTATTTCTCGCTTTTTTTGCTGAAACAGTAACACCAACAATGGTTAAGTGGTGATGACTATGACTCCATATATGTCTCTCTGCCGACTATCTTGCATAAACATTCCATTATCATAACCCAGCAAATGGGCAGCATCTTGCTTTGTATTCAAAACAAAACAGAACAGAAATCAGAAAGGCATTCAACACAGGATCACAGAACAAAATGCAGCAGTAGTTATGTAAAATAACAACAGACACTGTTAAAGAAGGTCTGGCCACAGCTGTCATATTCTTGTCTGGTTTTGGCACCTCATCTTTTTTATAAACCAAAATAAAAGGAAAGCTATGAGGAAGTACATGGAACAGAAAAGTGACAGTGCAGGTACTTCTACAGCAAGAAACAAAAATAGATCAATAGAGCTTTTTCTTCCTTTTATCATATACATGTATAGAACCTCTTTCATATTTTCAGAGACACTACTTGTTAGTTAAGATGCTGTATACAAGCCTCCATTTTCTAATAATGTTTTGGAACTTCGGTAAAGAACATCTCTTAAGATCTGCTCACCTGAAACTGATATTTAGCGTCACCAGTGTCAGTGTATCTGTCTACCAGTCGGCCACATCTATGCATCTCTGGATAATTTAAAAAAAAGTTGATGGACTCATTCGGATTAACTTCATGACAAGTGAATTGTAATTACTCCCTCCACAATCTCTAGTATTGTCAAGTGCAGCCAGTGTTTCCTGTCTCTCTTCTTGGTGCTAAATAATATCATGGATAACAGGCCTATCCATTAAGGATGCCTTTACATGTCACCTGCCCTTGCTTGCTTTCCTTCTGCCACTGCACTGATCCATGTCTGTGCATCCGTGGAGTGTTGCATGTGCTTTTGTGAGACTGGGATAAGGGACCATCTTGGAAAAATCTGGCCAATCTGTTTCTCTTGCAGGACAGTCGGTGAGTGGCTGGCTTCCTGCACGGGCTGGAGCTGGAGGCAGTTGAGAGAGGAGCTGTTCCGACTTAAGGAAAACACAGACGTTCCAGGCCAGCTCTTCCTCCAGCTGCAGTGCAATACTGTTGCCACCTGATGCTTCGCGATATTAAAAATCCTCCGTAAATATTTGTGAGGAGGCTGAGGGAACACACGTGGTGCGCACATCGTCTCTCATCACCGACGGCTGTGCGTCAGACTGGGTGCCGAATCTGTCACTCTGACGTCTCTCTTGCTTTTCCTCATCCCTCCATCCCCAAAATTGCTACTCATATGCATTCCTGCAGATGATATGGGGCTGGATGAATCTGAGACTTCATATCGCCTACAAGACCACAACTATATGGCCTTACAGTGCCGACTGGTGACTCCTTACAGTGCTGACTGCTTTTTTGACTCCCAAAATGGAATGTTTTTCTTCTACTGAGAGATAATGTGAAACTGCAGTCTGGCTTGATTTCACTTTTTACTTACTTACTTACCTCTCTCTCTCTTACACACACACACACACACACACACACGGCACTGAGATGGGCTTTAGGAAAACTGTTGCCACAACATAAGAGGATATAACTAGTGCATAATTATTTCAATCTTACAGTCCATTTGTGACATGTCTCCCCCTTTTTGGAAATCCATACCCTGTAATACTCTGCGATCAAGCCTGCACAATGCTCAGGTTGCAGAACATCCTAAAATCAATCCTCTAGAATAATGACTAGATGGAGACTGTAGAGGAGATCAACAAAAAAAAAATAAAAAAATAAAACAGTTGCATGTAACCACAATGATACTCACTGAAATACTATCAAGGAAACAGAATTATTTGCATTTACAAGTCCTCAGCTGGAATGATGGGTGAACCAAAAGAGAAGAAAAGGGTGAGAGAAAAGAACTGATTGTGGAAAGGAGGGGTTGGAAAGACACACAGTGACAGTTGTTCTCCTCGCTGTGTCAACAGCGCAAACAGTACTTGAGACAGCCCAGGTCTTGGCGATGCGGAGCTCTGACGTACTGACTTATTACTCCCTCCTTCCTTTTGGACCTCTGGAACCGCTTCAGCCGCCAGCCTTCCATAGAAACCTTGTCATCAGATGTCATCAGATGTCATCATACCCCCCCACCCCAAACCCCCTCTCTTTCTAACCCAACTCAGCTGATGTGAAGGCCAGGGGCTTGAGGCCAGACGAGTAAGTGCCCAAAGCTGAGAGAGCCCCAGTGTACTCATCTGCAGTGTCCACGGCTAGCTCATCCACACCCACTGGGGCAGCACAGGAACCGGAGGCACTACGGCAGCCATGATGACGTGGTACCAAGAGAGGAGAGAGAAGGAGGGAAGGGGGGGAAAGGGGGTGAGGGTGGTGGGGGGGCCAGTATTCGGTCAGCTGTCCAATCCGGGTGAGTCTAATGCGACGAATGACCAAAGATGTGAACACCACCAGCAGCAGTAGCAGATATTCTGTCACAGGAACCGCAGGCTTTCATCGAGGCTTTTAAATGAGAAAGAAGAGTTGGACGGAAAAAACTGAAGGAGATCTGAGGACAGCTCTTCAGAAAACCCCACTCGAACAAAACAAAAGAAAAAAAACAAACAAGACTGTAACAAAAACAACCATTATGAAAGCACCAGAGTTGTTTGCGGGCCATAATTTACACTGCAAGTCAGGAGTCTCAAGTGAGAATGGACTGGTATGTGTGTGCAAGGTTAGGTGGGTAGGGTTTGGTGACGGGGGTGGGTGCTCTACTCAAAAGCACATGCTGTTCATTGAGGATGTGGAGCATCTCAGTGCGTAATGTTTGTGTGCCGGCTCCCCTGCTGTGAGCTAGCGGTGAAAAGTACAGACCACCCATTGCAGCAAAGAGACAGAGAGAATGCAGCGCTGCTAGCGACTCTCAGCACCACTCCAATACTGTTGTAGTGTCCTTCTTGCAAAAGAGGAGAGGAGAGTGGAGAGCTTAGCATTGTGTCACTGCAGTCAGCCGCCGCAGTCCACTTGGCAACACAGTCTTGTGTGTGTGTGTGTGTCTGAAGTCCTGGTCTGGCCTCCAGGGGGGTGACCAATGAAGGAGGAGAACGATCGGTAATCGACTGGTCAGGCCTGGCCTTGCGGGGCCAGAGGGAGTGTGTCATGAGGGGCCTGAGTTGAATGCAGCATGCAGGGCATTTTCTCCAAACAGAATGGGGTACAAAATAACAAAAACAGAAGAATAAAACAATTTAAAAAAACAAATAAAAAACACACTCACACACACAAGAACAATAATCTCAGTGATCACAGACCACCCATGAAGGGTAAGACCCACTAAGTGGCCAATGTGTCAATGACCGCTTAACCTCTCTTTTTTTGATCTATCACTGCATGGAGAACTTTACAAAAGTGGGGAAACCCAGTGCCTGGTAACACATCAGATTATATTACCATGACTGTTAACATCATCATCATCATCATCATCACTGTTGTCAGCTGTAGGGCCATGTAATATTTTTGGAAAGTTGTTTACATATTGGGGTATATGAAGTGAAACGAAAATGGAAGGGTATAACTCTTGAAAGGGTTGCGGGAATATCAACTTCAAGGATAAATGCTTTGAGTCTGTACCCTGTTTCCATAGAAAGACAGTATTTACAAATAAACATATCCCATCTGTCTCTCGAAAGGCAGACGACCACAGGTACAAATCTGGTGTTCAAAATTCATCAGAAAAGGACAAAATTACACACTGTGCTGTACAAAAAAAGTTTGTTTTGTTTTGTTTTTTTTCTGATTTTTGGTTTGTACTTTTTTCATGTGTCTCCAAAGTAGCACCCAGGCGTTTAAACAAATGTAAATCATAACAACTCTTATTTTCTTTTTTTTAAAGCTAGAAATTGTTAACTTTTGTGTTTTGATAAAATATGTAAATTGGAACAGGTTACAGCTGCTGCAAACATAATCATCTTAACTACATCTTTATCATCTTATCATCAATCCTCATCATCATAAGAACAATATGGAATAGCAACACTGTGTAAGTCATCATGTTCCCAGAGGTGTTGGTTTTTGTAAAGCTGACGTTGTTTGTTCTTTGTTAATACGTCTTCTTTAAACAGATAAAATGATACAGAATTGTTTCTCTTTTGTTTTTCTTTTTTCTCTTCACAGAATCCAGTTCAGTACTATTTTACAAAGCTGTTGCGTGAGCAGTCTCCTTTCGAGGTCAGAGACTTTGACCTGAGGAGAGGGGGAAAGAGGAGGAGGGGTGGAGGATGGGGGGTGGGGAAGGGTGTGTGTGTGCCTGGAGCCCGAGGAACAGACAGAGGAGCAAGAGGCGAGAGGAGGCGTCGACTCTTCAGTGAAACCGCTGGACTCCATAGCGAGGGTCTTTCGTATCCCGGATCTCAATCTGTTTGGCACAAGAAGAAACAAAAGGCAGAAAACATTTTACCAGCTGTTCTCTTTGAAAGAGGTCAGGGGACATAGAAGGGGGCACACTGAACCAAGGCAGGGTTACGGCAGGGGGGGAAATCACAGGAATCAGACTGTAAGGAACAAGGTTATGCAGGATGTGACATCTAGGAAAATTAACAGGCATCACAGTTGTTTTGCCATCATGGAATGTTCTGCAGGATAATGTGGAACGTCAGTCACGATTTGTCTGCTGTGATAAGATGACATGTCTTTAGGCCAGTCGCTCTGAAATTCATGTGAAGACTGAACTACCATCCGTGAATCACTATAATAATGACTCAAAGCCATGAACAAGCACAGATGTTTGGTGTGTGTAGGGAACAAGGGCTTCAACAAACATCTTCAGAGGCAGTCCCTCTGTGAAACAGTTAACACAACCAACCCTCTAAGCCCCCTCTATATTAAACACAGAGCTCATGACTCAAGCACCAGACTACATCCTAAAAATTAAAGCAAAATTTAGAATCAAAAGTTCTCTGCAAGAAGTTTAAATGAAAATCGGGACATCAGCAATGTTGATGTGTTTTCAGTTTAAATCAAACAAAAAAGGGCAAAAAGGATTTGTAAAGCCTATCTAATTTTAGCCTGTTGTGTTGAGGCCAGTGTATGTGGATAAACAGGTTCTCTCCTCATGGACTTATTCCTAAGTCTGTTGTTTGTCCAGTGTTCCTAGAGACTGCACATGTTTCTTTTACTGGGCAGGGCACAGTTCTTAGTCTTGCTCTTTGGCTAATATGTCTATTGTTCTAATGGTGGGCCACGCGCTCACAGTCCTTCTTCCATAAAAGCTGAAGGTAGAGATCTCTTCTGTGTGAAATAAGATCAGAGCACTTAGCTCTCTGTAATGCTTTGTCGCTCTTTTTCAGATACACACACAAGCGCACACGCATTCACACACACACACACACACTTGTCTGACTGTTTCGCATCTGAGCATGCTGTGATGTGGTCCCACCCGCTCCATGCAGGTTATTCATCTCCATTGCTTGCGGGTGAACAAACAGTTCATGTATGAGGAGGAGAAGAAAAAAAGGGGGGAAAAAAGAAGACAAAGTGGCATGAAAGTAAACAGGACACGCTTTGTGCTACGACAGGCGTCAAATCCCAGACGCATCTCCTTCTCGAAATCCCAGTGTGACAAACAAACAAACAAATAGAATATCATGGAAAGGTCAGGCTTTAATACAAGTTTACTGACATTTCAGTGAGGGCTTATTCCATTCTGCAGATGGATGCCTCTAGTACTTTAGACAGGCCCATTTCTTTCCTCTTCCGCGGAAAGGAGTTATTGAGCTATACTTCCATTACATCACTCTGTTTCTCGCTTGCGGCTGCCTGGGCAATGTGTGTGTGTGTGTGTGTGTGTGTGTGTGTGTGTGTGTGTGTTTCATCTGTTTGTTTACGAATGACCTTTATTGGGAAGGAATGTATCTATTTGTCAATTTGCCTTAGCAAAACAAAAGCACTGTCAAAAGAAAACCGAACCGCAAGCAGTGATGAAAAACTATATGAGCCGCTCATCTTGTTTCCTGAGAACCATGCTCTCTCAGCCTGTCAGGTCTGGGTTGAGTGTGAACAGAGAACAAGTGCTCAGTTGTTCACCTGACCCTAGCGAGCGAGCACACTAATGCCCATGTCACTATTCTGATGACTCATCGGCAAACTCAAGCCAATTTAATGAAAATGGGATTAAGGCATCTATAGGCTGGATGGGGGGTATGCATCAGCAGAGAGGAGAGGAGAAGAGAGGGGGGAAAGGAGGGGAGATGAGAAGAGAGGAGATGGAGAGAAGAGAGGAGAACAACGCAGGCAGGGATTACAACTACTCTAATCTGCTTACGCGGCCCCTGAGCTTTAGCCAGAGCAGGTGTCAGATTTGGCAGGCTAGCCGGCGGAGCAGTATGGACAGGATGGCCTCCCCACATCACACACATGCACACACACACACACACACACACACACACACACACGAGACAATGAGAGGAGAAGCTGGATGGGAGAATTGAAGGGGAGGGGTAGAGAGAGAAAAAAAGACACTAAGCAGAGCATTGAAATGACACCTGGAATACCTTCACACACACACACACACACACACACACACACCTCAGACCTGATGTGTGTTTGCAGAAAATTTGGGACGTTTGCCCTGAATCACAGGTTGTGCTTCGTGGGAGGTCACAATGTGCTGGCTCACAAAAGGCAGCGTGAAATATTAATTACACACATTGTCCATTTAAAAAAAAAAAAACTACTACAACAGCACACACACACACACACACACACACACACACACACGCGCAAACGCACGCATGGCTTGGGGAGCTCATTACTCTCTGTCACGAGAGCAACCAGGCTGAAAACAGGGCCCTTGGAGGACTGGGGGAAATCTCACTAGATCATCAGACACATTAGAACAGCAGCCGGAGGTCAGAGGTTAAGTGTGACACTGAGGGCATGCTAGGCATCTGCAAGTCACATTCATTCACACACACACACACACACACACACACACACACACACACACAGCCTGCACTGACCACACTCCCACTGGACAACAGTTTATATTCATGGAGTCATATACTGCATGTAAAGGCCAGGCCCCCCTGAAGGAGATTTCTGCTAAGTCAAGCGCAAGTCTAAGTTGAAAGACACAGAGAGCGGGTGGTGCACATGGGTGGATGCGCCACACTGGTGGTGGCAGCAGTGAGGTTTGTGTCTTCACTGTCAAGCGCTTTGGACACCTGGAAAAGCCTTAAGTGAATGTGCTGTTGTTGTTTTTATTGTTGCCGGGAGTGGTGCGTGTGCTTTTGCGTGCTTTGAGTAGACTGTCACAGAGGAGAACAGGGAAAAGGACAGACTTCAGGAGAGGCTGCGTGCTACTAGGTTGGTCATGCACATCTCTCCAGAGGAACAAACTGACTGGGAACACTCAAGGGGGAGGTGGGGAACAATTGGTCAGAGATCAGAGAAGATGAATCGCTCTTACGCCATCAAGTCGGAGGGTTGAAGTCAGGTGCAGTGGCTGCAAAGCAAATGACTGTTAGTGTCTGTGTGGCAGATCATGGTCTATTTCATTTCAAAGCCCTCACAAACTTCTCTGCTCTGAATTTTATATATGTTTCAATTCAATTTTATAAATGAATTTTATATTTTATATATGAATTGTATATATTTTTCTGATGCATAGAAACACTGCTTGATATATTATGCTATATCACTGTCATCAGTAACTAGTACTTGCACAAGCAATACTTGTCCTCTTCACTGTCGGTCATTTAAAAAGTGAAAAGCATCTTGTTTCCTTGTTAATATGAGCAGGTTTATGGAGGTGCCTCATTATTTGTATTTGGGCAAATTTGACAAGTTAAACATATTCAGATATTCAGCTGCTAAAAGAGGTGCCTTTTATTGTGCTTAAACTTGTTCAACTCAATTAGAACTTCACTGAGTGCTCTTAGCAAAGAGATGTTAAATTCAGCTCACGTTACTTTTCATACACAAGACTAATAGCTGCTTGACATGTTTTCCAGTCTTCAGGCATCTGTGATGCTTTTTAACACATTCATTTTTCATGGAGGACGCTGCACTCAGTTCATACCATGTTGCTGTTGTGATGCATTCTGACTGTTGCCAGCTAGTCATTACACGAAGGGCGTTTCTCCTTGCATCCCTTTGGTGCTTTGAAATGTATTTCTAAAGGGCATGTTAGCCTCACTTACCCCTTTCTAGCGCTTGCTATGTGCATATAGCATTCAGTGCCACGCACAGCTTTACTTGATGTTTACATTGTGTGCTAAAGGCAGTGTCTTGGTCCTAAAGGAATAGGCTATGCTCAGCCATTAAGAGACTTCTTGGGCTGAGACTGATACACAGCATGCACTCCACCTCCGTGCCTAGCGCGTAACCGTAACACCGCCCGGAGGCAACATCCGTTCAAGCGGCTACATTACTGTAATCACGGCGTAGCAGTCACTAATTGGAGTTGTGTCATGTGACTAGATATGTCACCTCTGTACAGAAGCGCAGGCATGCAGGTCTATCTGTGTGTCGTCATCGTTGTCACCACTTGTTGTTGCCACCCGTTGTTACCAGGGGCCTGTACTACAAGCAAGGTTAGTGGTTAACCCGGGTAGCTTTGGGAGTTACAACTGATCTCAAAAGAACCCTCCATTGAGCATCACTTCTTTCTGAAGTGACGTTGTTTTTAGATCAGCGTTTCTCCAGTTTACCCAGTAGCCAGTAACCTGGCTTCGTAGTATACCCCCAGGTGTTGGCAACACCAGGTTCTGTCTGACTTGGGGCACTCAGGGCTAAGTGAGCTCATATAGCTGGTACACTCAGGCGAGGCACACTGCACACACTACTGCGAAGCCACAACAACACTGATGCTTTGACCACCACGACCATCACCATCACCACACTGACACAATCACGGAAGCCACAACAGCAGTGAACTTACCCTCGATACAGCAAAATCTGTGAAGACAGAATAGAAGCGTTGTTTAGTTCAAATGCCTGTATGCAGTCACTGTCATTAAAAAACACAAGGTCAGCACTACAGTACTGGCTGGTTCTCCTAATAGGCTATAATGATGAAAGAGCCTCAGTGATACACATGGAACGTCCAAAACTTTAGGACTTTAGCAGGAAATCAGTGGAGGAAGCTGGGTGTCCTTCAAATGTGCAGTAAAGTGAGAATCTACAGCTCCAGCCCCTGGTTGCTAATACTAATATTAACATGGCAGTCGGATTTCAGAACACCCTGGCAGAAGTTTGGTGGACATGCTAACATGGAGTTCAAATGCATAAAGCATATATTTTTTAAACGATTTTTTGAATATATAACTGTGTTTCAAGGTGTGCATATTTGCTGCGTATAATAATGAGTACTGTGAAGTGAAAAACTCCACAGTCCTCTAACAGACTAACAAACTCAATGAAATAAGAGATCTATACTTCCTTCAAAGCAGAGGTCCCCAGAGCTGAGACATCACTCACAGAATCTGTTGTTTTCATGTCGGACCATGAGGAAGCCATTGATTGCAGGCAAGAGAAATAAACCAATGCTCATGGAATTGTTTGTCTTACTAACAGGCAGAACACTTTCCTCACTCTCAGTTCCAGAGCAGAATTAGAGAGCGGCAGTAAACCTGTCCAGACCTAAGAGTCCTGTGGTGAGACACAGCACGGCCTTGTGTGAGTAGTGTGTATGGAGACCAGGACCACTGCTACTGCATAATCACAAGTGCGGATACGGTAGCATTCTGTATGGCACTTCATAACCACAAGGTTTTCAGTTGGTGTCAATCTGAAGCCTCACCACTAGGTGCCACTAAACCCTATATACTGTGTCTTTAAAAGAGAAACCAATCAATCCATCCATAGTGCTGTTGTTTGACGTTGCTGTGTGCTCTTGGTATGAGAACAAGAGAATTTGGTACAACATAGACAGAACAGCAAAACAGCAGCTGACACTAACTGATAGGGGCACAGATAGCATTAGCTGCGTTTTTGCAAATTCTGTCTACATTTCTCTCATTCTTGTACCAACTGACAGCTCTCAGCAACATCAAACAAGTATTGAGAGTATTGATTGATTTACACAGAATTTCTCTTTAAGGAAGCATTTTAATATAATTTACAGGTACTATTACTCTAACACAACATTAAAATTGGTGTTAATTGATGTTAATCCCAACATTAGCCACTATTTACTTTGATGTGCAACATATAGTGTCTTTGATTTGGCTGAGGTTTTGTTTTTTTTATCAATAACAGTTTTTAGCTGTTTTGACACATCCTCTAAAAATCTGCAATAACTTTAATGAGTCTTATAGCCATTATATGAAGTTCAAGTTGAAGTTTGTCATCCTTTTGAAGAGCAAAAGCAGAATGTGGGTCTCAGACTCAGACTCATTTCACCCTGATACGTCATGAACTTCTTAGCAGAAATGAAAGAAATAGGGGTCATTCAGAACCGTGCTGTATTGGCTTAGGCCATCTTACTTGGCCATGTGATGGACTGTGTTAGCAGAGAGAATATAGAGATGCATAAAATCCATAAAATATTTGTGGACAGACGGGAAAGAGGGAGGGATAGGGAACTATCTGCCATTTCACTGGTAAGGCTGCACAGGACTGGATTAAATAGGGAACAAATAAAAGCTGGAGGAGGCTTGGCTCCCTGCCAGCAGGTTTTTATTGATGCTGCAACACTGATTCCCAGCCAGTCACAGATGCTGTAACCCCACCACCACCCTTATCAGCACCCCCACCAGCACCCTTCAAAAACCTCCACCCCTCAACTCTCCCCTTCCATCTCTTCTTTCCACCCTCCTCAGCCCCCTCTCACAAAGGCAGTGCTCTGATGATGGAACCATGGCAGAAATGAGAAGTGTGTGTGGGTGTGTGTGTGTGGGTGTGCATGTTTGCATGAGTGGGTGCATGAATGTGCAAGTGTGTGGTGTTTTCTTGTGTACAATGCAATTCCACTTAGATACAAATTCATTTCTTACACATTACCAATGGGGCATAATCAGTGTGAGTGTGAGTATGACCAGAGAGAGAGAGGTTGAGAGAGTGAGTCATTGATAGATAGATAGAGAGAAGCACAGCTGCACAGTAGAGTCACTGAGAGAGTGTGTGATAGATAGAGAGAGAGAGAGATTGAGAGAGTGTGTGATAGATAGAGAGAGAGAGAGAGAGACTGAGAGTGTGTGATAGATAGATAGATAGATAGATAGATAGATAGATAGATAGATAGATAGATAGATAGAGAGAGAGAGAGACACAGCTGTATAGCAGAGTCACTGGGGGGGGGTAGAGTGATAGATAGAGAGAGGGAGAGAGAGCGAAAGAAGCAAAGCAGCACAGTGGAGTCACTGGGGAAAGAGAGAGAGAGAGAGACAGCTGCACGGTAGTCACTGGGAGAGAGAGAGAGATTGAGAGTGTGTGATAGAGAGAGAGAGAATCACAGCTGCACAGTAGAGTCACTGGGGAGAGAGAGAGAGAGAGAGATTGAGAGAGTGTGTGATAGAGAGAGAGAGAGACACACAGCTGCACAGTAGAGTCACGGGAGAGAGAGAGATTGAGAGAGTGTGTGATAGAGAGAGAGAGAGAGAGAGAGACAGCTGCACAGTAGAGTCACTGGGGAGAGAGAGAGATTGAGAGAGTGTGTGATAGAGAGAGAGAGAGAGACACACAGCTGCACAATAGAGTCACTGTGGAGACAGAGAGAGAGATTGAGAGAGTGTGTGATAGAGAGAGAGAGACAAACAGCTGCACAGTAGAGTCACTGGGGAGAGAGAGAGAGAGAGAGAGTGTGTGTGATAGAGAGAGAGAGAGAGAGAGAGAGAGACAGCTGCACAGTAGAGTCACTGGGGAGAGAGAGAGAGAGAGAGAGAGTGTGTGTGATAGAGAGAGAGAGAGACACACACACACACAGCTGCACAGTAGAGTCACTGGGGAGAGAGAGAGAGAGAGAGAGACACACACAGCTGCACAGTAGAGTCACTGGGGAGAGAGAGAGAGAGAGAGAGAGAGAGACACACAGCTGCACAGTAGAGTCACTGGGGAGAGAGCAGCAGCCCTTCTTATCCTGCTGGAATCTGACACGTAACCATGGTAACTTCCTCAATAGAATCAGAAGGCTATGAAGGAATTGGGAGGTGATTTTTTCCCCTTCTATTCCCTCTACAGACTGCTTGATACATTCTCTCTCTCCCTCTCTCTCTCTCTCTCTCTCCCTTGCCCTCTTTTTCTTCTCTGATCACCTTGTAAGAATGTCTTATCACGACACCAACAATGTTTATCGTAAATGATTTAGCCTTGCAGCAGCATTGACATCCTGTTGGTAAATCCTTTGTATGCTACGCTACATACCGAAACAACACTGCTCTGCCTCCTCTTGGTGTTATCGGGGGAGGGGTGGTTTGCAATGAAAGGTGCATCATGAGGATGACAGGGGACTGGGGAGATGATGAAACGTGCCTGACACCATCACAAGCCTTCCATGGCAAAGGCTGGGAGTTGCCGGGGCCGCCGAGATCAAATATTCATGAGACACACGACTCTCTCTCTCTGTGATGGTGTCACAAGAAACGCTGTGCCACAATCCATGTCATTACCGCCATCACCGTCCTCGTCATCCTGAGAGGTGTCACTCAGTGAGGGACAGCAATGGCTCGAGTGACTGCATGCAGCCCAGAGAGCCAGATGTTGTGGGTTAGGCGGGTCAACGGCTGTTTTGATTGAATAGACGCTGAGATGCTGTGACTCTGACTGAGGGCTGATGAGGATACTCAACTCTGAGGTCAGTGGTGCATTTTCTGTGGCCTCTGGCTGGCTTTTATTCACGTGGATCTTTTATTCTGCAACCAAACTGTGACAGTACTCAAAAACATATCAACACAGTTTAACTCACTGATTAGTCTATGGCAGTGAGTGTTACTATGTCTAACTAGAGACAAAAATAATTTCAGTCCTAATTCGGGACCTTCAGCAAACCACCGCAGGATAATTAACAAGCTATTTGCTTCCAAATCAAGTGCTATTAATGGCTTTTCAAGACGGGCAAAGACTTGCAGTACATACTTGATTCAAAGACTTGCAGTACATACTTGATTTCATTTCTCATAAAATCTAATCATATCAGACCAAAACTCTAAATGGGTTACAGGCATCTTGTAAGCCTGACTGGAC
>PYXC01002417.1:4317500-4485000 GCA_015244755.2 Tenualosa ilisha
GACTCTAATGATAAGACTTTTGTCACCTATATTCTTCCCCACTACTCTGAATACTTGAGCTTCCTTCAAATTGCCTTTGGGGTCAGCTTGTGTGTGTGTCTGTGTCTGTGTGTGTGTATGTCTGTGTGTGTGTGTATGTGTGTGTGTGTGTGCGTGTCTTCTGGTTATTGGTGGTTGAAGGGCTCAGAAAGATGGAGCAGTATGCATGTCCACTTCACACTCACAGAGTTGCTTTCCACATTAACGGAATGCTTACAAAGGAGCCTCTTTTCCATTTAGTTTATGTCTATGCCACACAAACATACACACACACACACACACACACACACACACACACAAACACACACAGAGTCTATCCAGCATGCTTCAGTGAAATGACGGTGGTTCTATTTTCAAAGAATGATGGGGAGTTGAGTGTGTGACACACCACTTGAGTGTGTCCCTGTGTTTGGCCATTTTTTACAGTGTACCTCAATTCAGCAGTGCAGGCCAAGCCATAGCTTCTCCAGAAAAGGGGAAATAATTGACCTTTGGTGTAATGAGAGAAGCTGAGGGAGACGGAAGCGAGCGAGTGATACCGGCTTAATTAGGCATCCCGGAAGACACGATGAAACCAATCACGGTCGGCATGACCTCCCGTTCCCATATACTTTACAATGATGAGTGTGTTTCACACACACAAACCCTGCATTTCGTTGTGAAATCTAAAATATCCAGACATCATCACATTTTCATGCATAATGATTAGTGAAGGTTATGTGAAAGTCTGTTTAATGCATCTCTTAGAACAGATATTAAAAACAAGCCTGTGTAACACATCTTTTATAGCACATATCAGAACCCAGCCTGTTTAATACATAATTTTTAGCAGATATCATAAATGACTGATGTCTAGAGTGGCTTGTGTAGTTCTGCTAAATGCATCAGCATTACAGTAAACAAGCTGATAAAATAAATAAGAGATAAAGATACACAAAGATCAAGTGCACACAAACACTTACAGTAAAAGCTAGCCAGTGAAAACTACAGTACTGTGTTAATAGAATGGGAAAAATCTAGCTTGATATGAAATATACAGCATTATATGAAATATCGCCAGTGTTGTTTGTTTGTTTGTTATTTGTTGTTCTATATGTTGCTGTTGTACAGTTTCCATTGGCAATTCATCTTAAAATATTAGCACAGCTGTGAGGTCAGCTGATGCTGTGTTGGACCACTCTGATGAATTCCGCTCTGTTGTGCTACACTGAGTGGTGCCGATTGCGTTGCAGTGTAGCCTATGGTAGTGCTGTGCTGTGTTTTGTGGTTTGGTGTTGAGTTGCGTTGTGCTGTTTTGCGTTATGCTACGCTACTTTGTGCTGTGTTGGTTTGTGCTGTGCTGTGCTGTGCCCTGTGAGCGCAGTCCAGCTTTGGATTGTGTGCCGCTGTGCTATGCTGAGTTTTGCTATGCGTGGCCATTGCCACTGCTGTTACCGTGGCAGATTGTAATTGTGTTGCAGCGGGAGCCGGGGCTGAGCTGTGCCTCAGCGCAGCCGTCTTGTTTAACTGCGTGGGAGCCAGAGGAGAGAATAGCAGCGTCTGAAGCGTGACTAAACGTCTGTCTCTGTATCTGACACGCTCGCCATCTTAAAAGTGCATCACTTCCTCTATGAGAGCTTCCATGCATCAAGCCATGCATCTAACCACCCCCCACCTACATTTTACACATCTTCCACTTTGTATACACGTACACACACACACACACACACACACACACACACACACACACACACACACACACACACTAACAGAAACACACAGACATGAATAACAAACAAGAAACCATAGGGTGACTTTCAACTTTCATGTACACACTGATTTAAGACCAAGACGTACACACACACACACACACACACACACACACACACACACTCACACACACACACACACACACACACAGTCCCACACACTCTTAGAGGGGAGGCACCCCAGGGTTCCTCAGAGCGGGTAATGTGCTCCACTAACACTGCCTCCACCCTTCCACCCCCTGCCTCTCTGTGACCCTGTTTCTTGCAGGGCTCTTTTCTATTTGCCCTCAGCTTGGGGATCAGTGCTGAACTGATCCTTTTCTTCAACTTGAGGATCAGCACTGAACTGATCCCTTTCTTCAGGTTGAGGATCAGCACTGAACTGATCCCTTTCTTCAGCTTTGAAGTCATCCAACTCAATCCCCCATTCTCCCTCTCAGCTCTTCTTCTCCTTCTCTCTCTCTCTCTCTCCCTCTCTCTCTCTCTCCTCCTTCATCATTCAAGCCTAAAACTACACACACTTGAAACCACACACACACACACACACACACACACACACACACGTGCGCACTCACACACACTCAAGTAGGCGGTAATGAGACTAACGTTACTATATTATCCTCGTGACTGATTCTTTGATTCTCACTGCATTGCAAAGCAGTCATCTGTGATATATCACGATGACAAATGCAATGTAACTCCCTCTGTGTCTCTCCAGTTATAATAAACATGATAATAGCTTTGCACACTTGAAATTCCACACACAGCACACACACGCACACACGCACACACACACACGCGCGTGTGCGTGCATACACACACAAACACGCAACCTTTTGCAAGACTATACATCCCCTCTTGTTCTTATTTTCTCATTCTCTCCCTCATTATCTGTAATGAACTGGCCAGATCAGACATGTCCTCCTTGGGTCAGACATGTCCTTTCTTGCAGGACATTCCCTATCTTCAGAGCGAGTGAAGAGGCAAGTGTGTGACTATACGAGTCACTGAGTGAGTGAGTGAGTGAGTGAGTGAGAGAGTGAATGAGTGAGTGAGTGAGTGAGTGAGTGAGTGAGTGAGTGAGTGAGTGAGTGAGTGAGTGAGTGAGTAAGTGAGTGAGTGAGAGCGAGTGGGAGAGAGAGAGTGAGCGGGTGAGTCAGGCAGTGACAGGCAGTGTGCATGTGTGTTTGTCTCTGTCTGTCAGTCTTTCTGATGGTCTGTCTCTCTGTCAGTCTGGGTGTCTGTGTCTGTCCATCTCACTTTCAGTCTGTCTGTCTGTCTATCTCTGGGTCTGCCTGTCTGTCGGTCTGTCTGTGCGTCTGTCTGTCTGTCTGCCTGCCAGTATCTCAGATGGCCCACTGCCCTTAGCCCTCAGCCATCACTGTCTGCTCCCCCACTTCACTCGCAGGACGTAGGTCAAGGATGGATGTCTTGCGGAGACTCTGTCTCTCTGTGTGTGTGTGTGTGTGCTTGTGTATGCATCTGTACACCCACACGCAAGAACATGACACATTTTGACAGGCACACCGAGTGCCGGGTTAGTGGAATTGGACTGTGTTACTGTAAGATGGCTGAAGATGAGGACTGGCTGGAGAGCTTCTCCTCTTAAGGTTTAATGGAAAACAAAGGAACAGTGTCTAGAGATCTAGGCGTCTTCTGCACAGTGGGGAAATCTTGCTGTTGTATGAGGTTGTATGAAACCAAACGTATCAAAAGTACATTAAAAAAGACATGGTAAAAAAATACTGACGCTGGACTCTCATATGCACATGCTGAAACACATGCACACTCACACACAAACTCACACATACATACACCACACATACGCCAAGGTCAGGGTGTCCCTTGGGAATATAGGGCAGCTTTGGTCCCATGCTCCATTCAAATTCACGATAGCTCCTGAATTAATCTCAGATAGATCAAGTTTGAGTGTGTGTGTGTGTGTGTGTGTGCGCGCGCGCGTGTGTTGTGTTTGTGTTGTGTGTGTGAGTGTGTGTGTGAGTGTGTGTGTGTGCATGTGTCTGGCGGCATATCAAAACTTTTATGTTATTATCATTTCTCCTCTATTTTTAGCTACAGGGCTTTGGAGTGCCAGTTTTAGTGGATGGCAGGAAAAATACATTATTTGCCATTTACTTCATTTGTGCACATTTATGAAACAATAAAAAGAGCTTCAGCTATCTTAATAGAATCTTCCTCTGTCGGGGATAAGGCATATGTCCTTTATGAACAGAGGAGGGGAGGGTGTTTTTGTCTTTTCTTCTCTCTCTCTCTCTCTCAATAGTGGATGTCCTTTTGTTGAACTGTTGAGATGATTTCCGGCTCCAAACCGTTCTCTACTTTTAGTGCATCTCTGATTACCATGCTAAAGTACAGTCACGCGCATGACTTTGAGCAGCCACATCCACATCAAGCACCGGCCAACAGATTTACACATTGATGCCAAGTTGAAACGTACAACCTATGCTTTTACAGACACACACACACAGGTAAGTCTAAAAACAATGCGGCTTATAGCGGCCACTGTGTGTGTGTGTGTGTATGTGTATGAGTGTCCCAGCCAGATGCAGATTTAGCCAACGCTCCCTGTGAGCATGTCCAAAACATGAAAATGAGAATCCAGTCGGCTCCGTCTGCTGCACAAACAAATGCAATTCAATTAACGGCTTGGCCACTAATGACTCATCAACGAGCCGAGCCTGTTCAGTCAGTGCACACTTCCTCGGTGAGTCTTCTCTCCCTCTTCTAGACTTGGGCCCATTAGATGATGTTAGGGCCGCCATTTTGGTGAGGCTTCTTCATGTTTGCCCGCTTAGTGACTGGGGCTAGCGTGTTGATGTCAGAGCAGCCATTTTGGTGATTCTTCTCCATGTTTATCAGTTCATATTTGCCTGTTTGTCTGCAACATTTAGTCACATTTCTAACCACTCATCGTAAGCTATCGATTGCTCATTCAAATGGTTTCACTCTATAGTTCAGGGAAATGCATGTCAAATTGCTACTAGCTCAGAATAACACCTAGGCAACGTCTTCCACCATATTTCTCCACACAACAGAACACAACACTGACTAGAGTGGAAGGACAGGAGCACAGCAAGGACAGAAGGAGGAGCCCAACTTTCCAGTCTGGCTTCTCTCTCTCTTCCTCTCCCTCTCTCTCTCTCCCTTTCTCTCTCTCTCTCTCTCTCTCTCTCTCTTCCATTCAAGCGGTCTGTGCTTTCAGGCATGTGCTTTCAGGAGATCGCTCTCGCTCTCAGGAGTTTGTACAGATGCATTTCACCACCACGCCTCCAAATGAGACATTGCAAAGCATTCTGGTAATGCAAGCGCTCTCCCTGAGGAGGGCCTCTGATAGAAATACAATACCACTCAGAATCCCTCACTGTGCCCTCCAAACAGGGAAACAGGGAATAGTTCAATAGTTAAAAGGCAAGGCGAGCCGTAGTTTCTTTCCTCCCCCTCACCTTGATTCTGTCATAAGAACTGCGATTCCCAAAAGCCCTTGAGGCTTGGCCAACCAGAGGCCATAATTCTGTGTATGATTGCTGGCTTGGAGTTGAGGGAGTGTGTGGGAGGGATAAATGGGTTTATTAATGATTCACAACCAAACCCCCACCCACTTCCTCAAAGCCCATCTCTCTCTGTCATCATATTATGAACACACACAGCACATCTAAAGATATACATAATGTGTATGTGTATCTGTGTGTGTGTGGTGTGTGTGTGTGAGAGAGAGAGAGATACAGTATATATATATACACTGTATTTAAGTATATGCCAATAAAGCGTATTTAAATTTGAATTTGAATTTTAGAGAGAGAAGGAAAGAGAGAGTATGTGTTTGTACATGTTTGTTATATTTACAACCAAGCCGCCAAATTTCTGCCAATGTCACTAGAAACCAATGTCACTAGAAACCAAAGCCACGTCTCATCTTTTAGTGGTCCGGCATTCTAAAAGTGCAAAAGAAAGGGTATTTTTGGCCACAGGATGTCCTGACTCAGACCCTGCACCCATTCATCTAACAAGCGCAGCGCAGAGACACAGGGCTCTCTCGGCTCTCCCCAAAGCAGGATGCTGTCGGGCCGACAGACATATGGTCAAGAGTCTAGCAGATGGAGGAGCCGCGGAGCGAGGGATGAAGCAGAGAGCCAGGTGCTTCAGATGAGTGTGAATGTGGAGGGGAGAGAGAGAGAGAGAGAGAGAGAATGAGGTAGGTACAGAGAAAGAGAGAGAAAAGAGAGTGGATGAGGCAGGCAGAGAGAGACAAGGAGGAATATGCAGAGAGAGAGAGAAAGAGAGAGAGAGAGAGAGAGAGAGGAACAGAGAGAAACATACTGTGGGTTTGACAGGAACATGAGCATGAGGAATTGTGAGCGCTCTGTCAGTGTGTCTGATTCATGTGTGGCCTTGTATGTGAGATTCGTTATAGATGATGTGTGTGTTTGGCATTTAAATCAGTATGGCGGTGACACATTTGATGGATGGCGTGTGTGTGGTGTATGTATATGTGTGTGTGTGTGTGTGTGTGTGTGTGTGTGTGTGTGTGTGTGTGTGTGTGTACATGTATGTTTGTGTGTATAATGTCAGGCTCAGTTGGAAGAAACCTGTCTGGGCATAATTAGCATACACACTGTCAGAGCAGTTCTTTCTTCCATATGTGTACACATCGATCCATCTAGTGTGTGTGTGTGTGTGTGTGTGTGTGTGTGCGTGTTGAACCATCCATTATCTGCATTATACAGCATTAAACAATCCATATATCTGCACACTGCATATATTCAATCAAATATAAACTCACTGCACAATGAAAGCCTTTCCACATCAGATAGATTGAGTTAAGAGACATAACTATGAATAAGCCATTCAAGACCAGTAAGCAGACCTACACACTGCAAATACACACACACACTGCAAATACACACACACACTGCCAATGCACACACACTCTGCCAATACACACACACACTGCAAATGCACACACACACTGCAAATGCACACACACTCTGCCAATGGCATTTTCCTTTGCCTTGGGTCTTTACATCAATGATGCATACTGAAAACAAAACAGCCTAAATGTCAACAATCCTCACAAATACCAACAGTAGGCTACACTCCTCTGCACATCATTCTGTCACACAAATGCAGGCTGATATGGCACAGAGCAGGAGAGCGCAGCACTCCACTGTGTGCACAGGAGAAAGCAGCAGGCATCATGGATGCATGGATGTACACAGTGGGACAGCGAAGGGGCAGGTGCATGTCCACCCACCCCCTCAGCCCATGCTCAGTCCACTGACGTGGGTGGCCAGACAGACAGACAGACAGACAGACAGACAGCCAGACAGACAGACAGACAGACACGGGGGTGGGGGGGTTGGGATGGTGAGAGGGAGAGGTAAAGGAGAGGATGAGAAGGGCGGCTGATAAAGGTTGCACTGTGTCTCAGCGTTGGAAGGAACATGCTGATTACAGCTTTTATTTCTGGGGCTATCCGAGCCCACAGACGCGTGAAAAGGACTCATGTCGACAACGGATGCGAGTGTTCTGGGAGAGAGACTGTGGCTGTGGCAGCAGCAGTGGTTGTGGTTGGGGGGCGCCAGGGCTTATGTGTAAAGTATGTGTGTGTGTGTGTGCGTGCGTGTGTGTGTTCTATGGAGGGGGAGCGAGGGGAGGTCGGCCAAAAATAGAGCATTAAAAGATGTTTATATGCCCGTTTGTTACGTAAGCCTTGATTCAGCGGCACGGCCAGTGAAGTGTGTCCGAGTGGAGTGTGTATCCAGTCCAGCAGGAATGAAGCAGACATTACTCACATCAGATCGCTCCACTCCCACATCTTATCACTGCTCTGTCTATCAGCCTTACCAACTCATCAACAAATAAATGTGAACCTAATTGCCAATCCCTGCCCTGTGTGGGGGGGTGTACTGCATATATAATGTGTGTATCTCAGCTGAAGCTGGAGTATCTAAACTATATAAACTATATTGACGTGATCACTATTTAGCCTAATGTAAGCTACAATAATGTATGGCGTACAGACAAGAAGTGAACATCCGTATCATGTGGTTCATGAAGTATGAATGAGTATGATGATGTTGGTGTTACTCTTGTGAGGTCTTATGTGACTGTGTGAGTGGACAATAAAGATAAGAGATGTCAGTAATCAAGAATCTTTGATAATGATTCGATTCTATTCTATTCTATTTTATTCCATAGGACACTCTTACTCTCCATTCAATGCATTTAGATCTAATACAGTACGACCCAGACCATGGAGGGTCATACAGTAACATTACTCTCCGACTGTAAGTACTTCTCTCTGCTCCCCACCCTGACATCACTGTGAGACACTATTAGTGTGGTTGACAAACACCCACATGCTAATCGATATCTATATGCTTAGCCTTGATTGACAATTGCCTGCCAAATGGCCACAATCAATTATCTGCCACGCAGTGGTGCATGCCGGGTGATTTGCCTCTTTTAGAGCAATGGAATCTCTTTCTTGCCCGGCTATGAAATGTCATTAAAAATCTATAAGAGGTTGTTATGACTTAGAGCCAGATGGGGAACGGAGCTGAGTGTATTCCCTTCCCCGTGCAGCTATGCATGAAAATACACACAAACACTGACACACACATGCCCCCACATATGCACATACACACACACACACACACACAACACACACACACACACACACACACGCACAAACATAGTTGTTTGTTGTGCGAGTTGTTAGCGTACACACTAAAGCAGTCACTCTGTGACTTACACAGGCTAACTCTGTCGGGTATAGTTGTAAAGCAATAAACATTATATAAGGGCATCTGGTGTGTGTGTGTGTGTGTACATGCATGCATGTGTGTGTGTGTGTGTGTGAGTGTGTGTGGGGGTATGTGTGTATCACCAGAAAGGGGCCATATTTCACTCAGTTCCATAGTCTGCTTTAATTACTCTCCCTCAGCCTCACTGAGACAAACCCCTTCATTTACACAAGCGTGTTGCCCAGCAGATCAATGCTAACTAGGCCAAATGTTGTTTAGAAGTTTGTGGCCAACAGCAAAAGCATGAATAATGATAGAAAAAGCGCAAGGGAGATCTGGAGCCATCCCTTCTAATATAGGCTAATTAGACGCTCACAGAGCTACAGATTCAGTCCTCCAGGTCTACTCAATTCCTCCCCCTTTTCTTCCACTCCTCTCACCATACGGATGAAGCGGCGCGACCACCAGGGCTTTCAACGAGAGCCGACGCAAGGATCTGGCTTCCAAGAGAGTATAAGGAAGAGTTTTACTCCTTTGGGGGTTGTAAAGTGTGTAACTGAATTTATGTATAATGTTAAAATAATGAATTGGGCTGATAGAATATGTGTGTGTGTGTTCTTTTATCATTTGGGCCACACTTATGGACCAGCATGAGCATCTGAGTCAACCCAGCTGAAATGGTGCACAATCTTTAGAACATTTTACAGTGTATTTGATTATGTGCTCTGGTATGCGGCTGTGCACGTACTGTGTGTGTGTGTGTGTGTGTGTGTGTGTGTGTGTGTGTGTGTGTGTGTGTGTGTGTGTGTGTGTGTATGTGTGTGTGTACGTGTGTGTGTGTGTGTGTGTGTGTGTGTGTGTGTGTGCGCATATGTGTGTGTATGTGCGTGTGCACGGGGTTATGGGCAGACGTGTGTGTGTGTGTGTGTGTGTGTGTGTACGCGTGGGCGCATTTGTGTGTGTGTGTGTGTGTGTGTGTGTGTGGCATGTGGTTATATGCAGATCTGTGTGTGTGTGTGTGTGGTGAGTGTGTGTGTGTGTGCACGTGGTTATGGGCAGACACGTGTGTGTGTGTGTGTGTGTGTGTGTGTGTCCATGCATACACACGTGTGAATGTGACAAAGAAGGAGAAAGGAGGGAGATACAGAAAACACACATTGCTTAATATTCAGCAAAGTGCAGGGAGAGACTCTCATCTATATTCCAAAGTCAATAGCAAAGCCCATCAGTATTCTGGACAGGACTGAGTAGTGGTGGAGGAGAGAGGGAGGGAGAATTGAAAAGAGAAAAATGATTGAGAGACAGAAAATGAAAAAAAAATGCTGCTTGCAAAATCTGGGAAATCCTTCACCAAAATGACAGAACGATACAAACTTCACTTTCACTGGTAGTCCCCCTCTCCCCACACTGGTCATCATTACACTTCAAATGGACCACAGCTGGGTGGAGCAAAACACTACCTGAGCTCAAGAGACCCACTGCCTGTTTTCTCTCTCTCTCTCTCTCTGTTGGTGTGTTTATGTGTGTGTGTGCTGGTAGCTGTAGCAGTCAAGTTCCACCGAGCTGATTAAACTATCATCTGCACCACCACTGAGAGTGTTAGGCTCACATCCAATCCCATTACGTTAGTTCCCCCCGCCACACAAACACACACACACACACACACCCGCCCGTAGCCCTCTCTCTTTCTCACTCTCACTATGAAACACCCTCACACACACACACACACACACACACACACATACACACACACATGCCAACTCTCCAATATTTATCAAACCTTGCACTTCCAAGGAACACAAGCATCCATGATAGCAATCCCACAAACGAGTAGACAGGTGTACCACACAAATATGAAATATTCCAGTCATATGTTAGACTAACCCTAACAACACACACAATTCCCCGGCACTAACTGTGAGGGTATTCTCATTTACAGGTGAGAGATGTCAGTTAAGTACAGCTTGGCTTCTATCAAATACACTGTTACTCCCACCTAATAAACACAATGGAGCTGAAGGAAGCGGGACCTTTAAGACCCCCTCACACACATGTGCTTGCCCTTGTGTTCTTATGTGGCATTCCCAATGGGCTCCTCTGCTGCGCAGTCAGCCGGAGTGTGGTCTGCTAATGATAGGGGCTTTGCGTGGTGCGAATGGCTGGTCTCTGGAAACAGACCCCGCAGCGCTGGGAGAGGATTATGGGTAGGGAGGGTTGGAGCTGAAGGAACTTCAACGGCACTGAACCTATTATGATCAAAGATTAGCCCTATACTGAGAGACGACTATAATCAGCTTTCTCTGTATCCCCACTTACCTCCAGCGCTTCCTTTGGTCCAGCCTGCTCAAGCATTCTACAGCTAACTACTCTCACCTTTGGTGTTGTTTGGTGCTTGGGTGAGTGGCATACTCAACGTTTGCATGTTTTTTTTGTCTTTCTCTCTTTTTCCTCTCTCTCTCTCTCTCTCTCTTCCTCTTTCACTGTGCCCCTTTCTTCCCCCACATTCCACTATTTTCCGATGGCTCATCGTGGGACATCATCTTTTAAATCAAGTTCCATGTGGGGCCAAAACCTCTCAATAAACCACTGACCTAGATTCGCTCATTTCAGATTGGATTTTAATCTCAAACTGTATGTATCTGTCATGTATACAAATACTCAAATGCAGTTACATTAATAATCTCTTCAATCGGAACTACCAGTCTTCCACTCAGAAAAACCAACAGAAGAACAGGTGCTTACAAAGAGCTGCCACACACAGTCAGTGTCAGTCCCTGGCACAAAGTGCATGGAATTCCAGTCTGAATGCTATAATTCAATAAACATGCTTTGAAGCTTACTTTATAAACCTATTATTAATCTGTAATTCCTCTTTGACAGGTAGACTGAGAGACACACATACAACCAGATACTTATGAAAAAATATAACACTTCATACTAAATCTTGCAGCGCAAAAAAAGTCCATTTGCACACATTTGCTTAAATCTCAAAGCCTGTCTTGAGTGCTGCTTTCCAAAGGTCTCCTAAGCTCCTCTTATGCTGGGAGCTGTCACTGGAAAAAGCTGCCCACTCATGACAGTTTGGCATCTTCTAAATCCAACTATCAATATCTGAAAAAAAAACTGTCAAGTTCGTGCCCCCCACCCCCACCCCAGTTCGTGCCCCCCACCCCCACCCCAGTTCGTGCCCCCCACCCCCACCCCAGTTCGTGCTGCAAATCTGCGTGATCTTTTTTTTTAGATCCCCAGACTTACTGCTGAGCTTTGTTCAGATAACTAAGATGAGCAATTAAGAAGTGATAGGCAAGGAGGAATAAACCACACATACACACACAAACGCACACACGTGTACACTAACTTCCCTTCATGCACAGACACCTACAACTAATATTACCGTTTTCCAAAAACCTCAGTGTGTGTGTGCGTGTGTGTGTGTGTGTGTGTGTGTGTGTGTGTGTGTGTGTGCATGTCATCTGCTCTGGATGTCACGGGCCAAGGATACACTGGTGTGAGTGTATGTTTGCACATTTATCTCAAGTGAGGAAACACACTTTCTCTCCTTCAGGTTGAACAGAAATGAGCGAGGCATCCTTCCACCGAGACCACTTACTGATCACAACCTTTTACACAACAGTTTTACACCAAGGTGATGAGGTTGGGAACGAGGGATGAAACAGGAAGGCAAAAAAAGAATACAAAGTGATAAAAAAAAGACGAAAGCTAAAGCGGTGCTGCCTTGAATACTCATCGGCGCTGAACTTGTGTTTCTGTGGGGAACGCAGGCGAGACACTAATGCACAGACAGCTTGGACACACTTTCACACTGTCTCCAGACCTGATGATGATGCACTCAGCGCTCTTGGAAGAGATAGAAAGAGAGAGAGAGAGAGAAAATAGATAGAAGTACAGAGAAGAATACAGCAGGGGGTTAGGCTAAGAGACTGAGAGGATGAATGTGACAGACAGAGAAAGAGAAACAGAGAGAATCCTAAAAAAGAACAGAGAAGCAGGTTACACCAAGATCTAAGAGGACGAAGGAGTGAAAGACACAGAGAGAGAGAGAGGGGGATAGACTGAAATAGAAGAGGAGAGAGAGACCTTTATAGAGAGACAGATGGATAGAGAGAGTGGATATAGAAAAGAGGGCTTTGAGTGACAGCACGTGGATGGATAGAAAACAGCTTCTGACGCTCCATTAGCAGTCATGCTAGCCTGTGCTGTCAGCACCTTGTTGGAGACAGAGCATAACCTTTCCAAACACTAGGTGCCGGAAAATGCCAAAAGCACATGCAGACCAAGACTCCCAGCCTACCCCAGCCACAAGCAAGTCATCTCAATGATAACTACATTTCCTCTCTCTCTCTTCTCTCTCTTTGGGCCATGCCCAAAGGTGACCATAGTATACATGAAACATGAAACAACAACACTCCCAGATTAAATACCACTATATCTAATGGAAACGCTACAATCAACATAGATGGTCAGTGAGATAAATAATGACTCTTGTGCCTTTTGTGTCCATGTCCATGCATCTCATATGAGCTTATTAGCAAGTTCATGACACTTTGTTTCTCGCTGATTGTATAATTAGGCTAAAAATCAGTCCCAGCTCAAGGAATGACAGTACAGAAAGTTTAAGAGATTGGATTGATCTATGGAACTGAGGCGTGCCTCCCTCTGAGTGTGTGCATGTGTGTGTGTGCGTGTGTGTGTCTCTCTCTCTTCAGAGACAGAGAGTGAGTTTAAGACAAGGTCTTCATGTGTGTGGATTAATCATAGCCATATCACATTACATTAAATGGAGGGTTCTTGCCCTCCTGTTTGTGCGTGTGTCTAGAGAGAGAGAGAGAGAGAGAGAGAGAGAGAGAGTGTTTAGTGAGGGCGAGGTCCACGATAGTGCTCAGTACTGCAGTGCTCATTCCATTAGTACTTGACCCTCCCTCAACCCTTTATTCCCTCCCATCGCCATTCCTATCTCTCCTGCTTGTCTCTCTGATGTCTGTCTGTCTCCTTCATTCCGACAACTCATCTCTTTCGATATCTGCTGTGTGACTGGGGTGTGGGGTGTGTGTGTGTGTGTGTGTGTGGGGTGGGGGGGGGGGGGCAGAAGGTGGTTTCTCAAAGAGAAAGAATCAGTTATCAACCACTAATTTGGCACAGAACACTACCCCCCCCCCACCACAACACTTCATTCCCCCACAACATAACCCCCCCACCACCACCACCACACACACACGTACACACCTTACCTTCTCTTTTTGCCCCAGTTCCAGTGAGCAAGCTCAACACAGCACGCCTGGAGGAGGACCCATGCTCACACACACACACACACACACACACACACATGCGAGGCAGCCTGCTCTAAGGACTGGTGCAACTATGCTCTGATTATCACTCCCTTAAGGCATGGCAGGTATCACAGCATACATAAACATGCACACCTAAAGGCATCTAAATATGCCTTTTTTTCTTTCCCTTTTCATGTGGTGCTTCTGTGTGTGCACCCAAATGTGTGTGTGTGTGTGTGTGTTTGTGAGCAATGAGTGATGCTGTGCTGAATGTTATCTGTATCTTTTACAGATAGCTGATGGCTTAAAAAAAAAAAAAAAAAAAAAAAAAGGACAAAACGACTTAGCATCTTCACCCAGCCATGATAACGCTGGTAAACTGTCATGTGCTGGCAGCAAATTTGCACATTTGGAGCAATGATTTTGCGGCAGCTAATGTTGATACAAGTGTAAATTTGTGTCAAATGTGTGTGTTTGTCTGTGTGTGTGCATTTGAGAGTGTGATGTGTGTTTCACGTTCAGACACACACACACACAATCAGAGATCCTGCTCATTAATTTGAAGACAAAATGAACACTGTCTCTTTATGGCTCTAGCTAAATCAATTAATTGTCGGCATTATTTGTGAACTCCTTTCAAGCATCTGAGGTGAGGCTTCTGGAAGGAATGCTTGGTCTTAAACCCTTGAACATAAACATTTTTTTAGAACCATCACTTTAAATGGAGGTTCCCGATTAAAAACTATGGGTCCTGGGCCAAATCACCTGGATACTCAGGATAATTATAAATGTTCAGAATGCTGATTTTACAGTGATGAAATCATGGAATCCAAAACATTTACAAACAATAATGGGAATCTACATCAAACCACAAGTGTTTCTCAGGTAATTTGGCCTTTGGTGCTCAAACATTGTTGATATTAATGGCTATATCCCTGTTGTATTCCACACATACACACACTATGTTGATCTCTTAATTGCTCAGACACATAAACATCTGTACAGCAACCGATAACATCTCACCAGGGGCTGAGACAAATCTCTCCTACTCACCGCAAAGCAGTTGCATCCAGGCGCACGTCTTGTAGACCGTGGCGGTGTTGCAGAAGAAGAAGAGCGCCATGCAGGCAATGCAGCTCAGGATGAGCACCATGGACATCAGCACGAAGAAGGACGCCGCTTTGAAAGCACCAGAAGGGATGGAGCTGAAGTCGGAGAAGGTCCCATAACACCTGAGCTCGCGGTTGGAGTTCCCTTCACCTACGCAGTAGTGGAACAAACCGAAGTAGCCGGCGTGCGGAGTGTTCACGCTGTCGCCGATCCAGTAGGGCTGAATGAACACCACCACATTGATAATGGCAAAGCAGATGGAGAAGATCGCCCACAGGACCCCGATGGCCCGAGAGTTCCGCATGTAGTTGTCATGGTAGATCTTGGAGGCTTCTTGCGATGGCAGCATTTTTGCTCCCCAGAGTCTTCCCCTTTGTCGATCTCTTTACCCGTTCGGTTCTTGACTGAATCTCCCCTTATTTTCTTCACCGGTATCCCCAAAATGCGTGGATGCTGAGGACCCTGCGGTTGGATGCAACTGAAGGAAATCGGCTAATTAAACACAGGTGTCCAACATCTCTAGGCAAGAATGTAGGTGAAGAATTTGTAGATACAGATTCCTGATACAATATTGACATACATGCAATCGATCAGTCTTGGATATGCAGTCTCCTATGAACAAGCGTGATTCAATACATCGATTAAAAAAAAATCCCGTCCCACTCCTCCTCCTCTCACTGAGCAAGGAAACCGTAAAGGCGATCAAGATCACATGGCAAAAAATGCAGTGGCCATGGCAAAACTGACAAAACGCGTATTCTCGCTGTTCTCCGCTGTCTCTGTATCAATAATGTATCCACTTTCGCCTCCCATCAAAACCGCCGCTTCGGAGGACACGAGATGCGCGACTCGCTAATGATGGATCAACGGCTACGGAGATCTAACCGGAGCATCCAGGAGGCGCGCTTGATTTTGGAGGCTCCCAGATGATGCCAGTTCGATAAGAAAATAGCGGTATACCTTAGATCTGAAGTGGTAAAAAAATGTTGCCGCGTTTACCCTGCTCAGAAGTGCTGTTTTGACCACAGCAACCGATTCTCTGTCCTCCCCTCAGCTCCTCGCGTCGCTCCCCGCGCGCGCACGCTCTCGTGGATGTTCAGGGCTGCCTTTGACGGCGCGCGCACGGTTTGGATATTGCAGAAATTTGAATTGCTTGTACACCCCAATGTCTGTCCAGTCTTTCAGTCTCCTGATTAGAGTTCTCAGTTCCACAAGTTTATAATGGGCACGTGAAGCGCCATATCTTTAACTTTAATGGAATTTGTGTGCCCTGTCCTGCGTTTTTTTATTTGTGGCAATATGAGGGAGCAAAGGTGCGTAACGCTTGATTTCTTAGATGACTAAAACTGCATAATGTTTAAAATGAAAAACCAACAGCACTCACACCATGATCAAAGTACTGTTTTCTCTCTTCATTGAAAAAGATCAAATTCTACAATGCCAGTTAAGCAGTGCAGGACTTGCAATGGCAGTCAAGCATAAATAGCCAATTAAAGTAATTTGTAAACATTTAGGTGATTATGCAGTAGCTGTCTGTGAGCATCAGGCGCTGTTAAAGCAATGCCTTCAGTGCAAAACCTTACACACTCTCAACAGTGATCAAACATTGAGGGCAATGGTCAGTTGCATGCATGGTTAAGTTAACACAGAGATGCAAATGCTCAAGGCTATAAATAACCCACATAGTTGGGTTAGTCAACACAGAATTCTGGGTTTCTCTTGACACCACATTAATTCAATGTTTCATGAGGCACTAAATGGAAATTAGTTTCAGGGTACAAACCCATAAGCAATATACTGATAGGCTACCCAGAATGAGCTCATAAAATATTCACAATCACTGGAGAATCATTGTAAGAATCAGTTGAAAATGATTCTTACAAGGTTTAAACATTAATTGTCCAACGTTTGGAGTGCTACGAAACACACACCAAAACGTGCCTAATTGTGTAATGAAAAATTCCTTCCATTTCTTATGCTCATGGTCACTGTTGATGTTACTATGCAAGTCAATATTTTTATAATTTATTTGTACACTCCGAAATTATCACTGACTGTTGCTGTTACTGCCTTATTGCTCTGCAGCATTGCCTACAACAAATTAATCAGCCTTAATGTAGCCTAACATGTATGGCCACATCAGCACCAATCTGTTTGATAAAGTAACAAAAGAGCAAAGTTAGTGAAAAAGCACAGATAGCAGAGCATTGTGTTTTCTTAGTGTATGTGCTGCAATGTGATCATGATAAGAACTGTAAAGCCACTGTGTGGTTTCAGTAATGCATAGACTGCTTTTAATGAGCCATCTAGCATCAAAAATGAGCGACCTCCAAATGCCATCTCCAATAATTTAGCAAGATTTTGCAATAATCTTATTAGATTATTTTATACACAGTACCAATGTCCAACATATACCAATGTCCATCTTGATTGTCTTCAGATTGACAACTAACTATTGGCAGTAAAGCAGCATAGAGTTTTGGCCTAAAACTACTTAACAAAATGGCAAATAAAACCAAATAGGTTTACATACAGTTCCCTCTGTAATTATTGGCACTCCTGGTAAAGTCGGCTATAAGGTGGGATAATAAATAATCTTTATGGTATTTATGTTAGTCTCCCAATGAAACTGATAGAGAATAATCCCACCTCAGCATGAAACAGCTCTTTACTGTTTCCCATAGTTAGGGATGGTGCATGGAAAATCATCACTTCTCATGGGTCTTTTGGGAGGGACTGCCTCTGCTGTTGCCCCCAGTTGTGAGGCATGGCGGCCACTGACCATCCCTGCAGTGGTGCTGGGTTGCCATGCATCATACCTTAGTTATGCTGCTATAGCCTAGTGCCGCCACACAACCTTCATGTGTCATGCCGTACAACTCTATCTCTCTCTCTCTTTCTCGCTCTCTCTCTTTCAGCTCTCTCTCAATATATATATATATATATATATATATATATATGTATGCCCAAATTACACATTTGCTCTCTGATGTGTGTGCCTGGCCTAATTCACTTTCTTCCTCTGTCCACAATTATCTTTGCAGAGTGTCATCCCTGCCTCATTCCAGCGGACTCCTCTCACCCTCCCCACCTGAGTGGACTACAATCAACACTACGGGAGGCTCATGTCAGGACCGACTTTCCATCATAGAGGCCCTTCGTGTACGCCGATGCTATGCCCGACTCCCCTTCCTTGAGGCTTTGTGATTGACCCCCCCTCACAATGGCACTGTCAAATGGACCCTTACTGTTACCCCCATGACCCATCTCACTCCTTTGAGTTTGACACTATGTCTGGCCAATGCTACATTGTCCAGCCATAATTCCTGATAACCACCTATAGACTGACTACCATGTAATGTAAAAGTGGGATAATACTCTATTATGAACTATTATTAACCTTAGCTAAAACCATAGGCAACTTGTAGTCTGTCATGGTTACTACTGATTGTAATTTTTCTGCATGACCCCTGGCAGTTGGGTTAGCCCCTTGAGTCGTGGACCTGCCCAAGGTTTCTTCCTAGATTAACTGAACATAACAGAGTTTTTCCTTGCCCCTGTTGCTCTTGGGTGCTCCTTCTGTGAAGCACCACGAGACAATACTATTGTAAAAGGCACTGTATAAATAAAACTGAATTGAATTGAATTGAATTGAAACATATTAATCTGGAGAAAACAAAATGCATCAAAAAGAAATTAATATTTTTAACAAAAACACATATATCACTATTATTTGCACCCCTACAAAATATAATAAATATAATGTAACTGAATAATATTCAACTTCTTAAAGTTAACCAAAGTGTCTGTGAACAATACTGGCTGTAATTCATGACTTAATGGTCCACAAAGATATAAAAAACGATATGAGTGCAAGTCAAATGCCCTAGTCATTTTTCAACATAAAACAATAAGAATATGTTGTACATGCATTCAAGAAAGAGTGCTCACCTCTTTAAGATGGAGAACTGCTATAAATGGTGATACTTTCTTGAAAATGCCCCATTTGCTGTTAAAACAGTAACTAAGAAATTCCAATAAACTGAAACTATTACAAACTTGCCTGGATAATGACCCATGTTTACCTTGCCTGCATGTGTAGTGAGAACAGTTACCATGTGTGGTAAGAGAGGCTAAAAATTCCCTAAGGACCACTGTGGGAGAATTCCAGAAAAAAGGAGCATCTTGGAATCATCAAGTCTTAAAAAGAAATCACAAGTGACCCCTTTGTCAGTAGATCTATTCAAAATGCATACCAGGAAAAGGGCTTTCTTGTCATTTAATCACTGATTTAAATTACTGGAGTTACTAAATGCTATTGAGACTTCACCTAGTGAAGTCTATTATGTTTTATGGTGATAATTGAGCTTTTATGATGAAAATTGAGCTTTCTGGCTCATGCTGGGTTAAGCGTGTAGAAGAATTGCTATGCTTAAAATAGCCCCCTGCCTTATGGTAGTTATGGTGACAGGTCTGTGATGTTTAAGGGGTTGTTTTAACTCCAAACTCTCTAGGATTAGGGTCATAGGGTGAATGCCATCATGACTTCCATGATATATTTGATCATTTTAAATCAAGATCTGTCAGAAAAAGCCTGGAAAAGTCAGATTGTAAAATAGTGCCTACATCACATCTATAGGTTTAATGGGGAATTTGTTGATTGCACTAGTCCAGTGATTGCACTGTTTGCACTTCCCCAAAAACTTTGTTGCAGTCACACGGTCGACCACCAAATTCTATTTCATCTGGTACTTACGTAACTATGCTGCCATATGAAAATGTAGCAGAGAAAAAGTATGCAATTAACTCGGGAAATGAGGTGAAGTAAAAATATATATATTTATATAGGTACTTAGGTACTGTAGTGAAGTATTTTACTTAGTTACTATACATCTCTGCTATCATCAACTAATATTGACTTTGTGTGGTTAGAGATTTAGTAACCTTAACCTTAACATAGTTGATGCCAGTGTTCCTCACAGAATTAATTGCTGTAATGTGAGAATATGTAGCCTGATAATAAAACCAGACCCTCATTTTACACTTCGCACAGAGGGTCCAGACATTTGGTATTGAGATTCGATTGCTTGCTTGAGGTGTTTAAGTTTAAAAAGATAGCTTGCCTTGACTAATAAAATTCTAGCTCTGCATTCACAACGCCTCCCTCTGTTCACTGATTGGACAGGTTAAAATGCCTCCTAAAATAAGGAGTTCAATGGGATCAATCCAGACTAGCACTGTAGGGAGTAGGGCAATTAGAACTTTGCCGTCTATCCTTTCACATTTCAGCACTCTCCCCTAGGAAATGGTTTCAGGAAACATCTTGTGTCCTTCCTTAAAGGAAATATCTTTAAGCATCTCTAAACAGATATCACTGGACACACACTCGCACACACACACACTAGAGGTGGGCACTTAAGTCTGGGACTTGACAAGTTTTCCAGATTTGAGACTCAAAGTTTAAAGACCTGGACACAAACACACACACACACACACACACACACACACACACACACACACACACACACACACACACACACACACTAGGTAAGTGCTATGATTTAGATTTTTGATTTTCTATGAACACAGGATGTCGTGAATAATGTATTAATGTCTGTTCATTTTTTGTACTGAGTATAGTCTATTGGTGAACAGCTAAAAATGGAATAGAAACTTAATTTACAGCATGACGTCGTTATCCGGAAGTGGGGCGGCGTTAATCATGTGACCTTGACATCTTCCTGTTTACCACTTGCACCGTGTTCTCGACTGCTTCGATTGCAACACACTCTTTACTGCAAAACTTTACTGCCAGCGGAAACTAACAAATGCTATTTTCGCTTTTCTGTGCGAGGGCGATTACCACGCAAACAAATATTTGAAGGTTTTTTTCTGCAGATGCAGGGACATCTTTGGCATTAATACTTGACATTGAAAAGCGTGACAAGGCCCGGGAATCCTCGGGGTTTCCTGAGTCGGTTACTCAAGAATGGTCGGATAGAACAAAAAGCCACCTCTTTCACCTTTGGTCATGTGGTGTTCCTGTTAGTTAGCGTGTACTGTGGATGTTCTTTGCTTGTTCGAGTACACAAAACTTTGTCACAACAGGTGGTATGTTAAAAATTATCAAGCCGTGATTTTCACTGACGTTAGCCCCCAGAGCTAACGTGATCAGGAAGCAGAACGTTAATTTAGCTAGCCAATTCGCTAGCTATCCTCGCAGAGTTTCAAAGCAGTCAGCCTTGCACTTGCCTTTCAGAAAAGAACTGGTATTAACTAGCCTATCGTTATAGGCTAGTTAATACAACCGGGGTTACAGGGGGGAACGCATCGCCGTTGCCCTGAATTCGAAACGTATCCCTGGCTCCGGCCGCCTCAAGCGGGCAGTCAGGAAGAAATTGGCCGGGAAGGGATGGCCTGGTGGGTCTTCCCGGCCTCAAGGAGCAGCGGTGTTTGACGGAGGGAGCGTGCGAATTGAAGCAACGGTGGGTCGCGGCGCAATGATGGCCGCTTCCCCATCGGTCGCTGGTTCCCTGAGTGCATCAGGGATCAGCGGCCGCAGGAGCGAGGAGATAGCAGATCTGATAGATTTGTTCTCGAAGACGCAGTATAGAGCAAAGGAAATCACTCCCAGGGTAGGGTAGCTCATTTGAGATTGTCTGCTGTTCAACACATTTGTCACTGACAGTATATTTCCCTGTTTGAAGCTGTAGCAGCTGTGTAAAATCCATCATCTGGCTACTTAAAACGCACAACAATAACTTACACACTCTGCTCTATGAACGTATTGCACAAATATTGTAGTAATCATTATTGCACAAATTATGTAATTTAATCAGCTTTTCTCTGTGATATGTTGGGTGAAAATTGGACTTGACAGGTCATTTGGAAATTATTAAAGCGTATTTGAATCTCCCTTAGGTGGAAAGGATAGAGAAGCGCTGCCTGGAACTGTTTGGCAGAGACTACAAGTACAGCATCATCCACAATACCAACGGTGATGTTTGTGGCCACTATCCGCGACAGATAGTATATCTGGAGTACGAGTGCACTGACCCTAATAAAAACAGGTAAATAGACCATAGGCTCATGTGATGAGCTTACAAAGTACAGACAGAAAATGTTAATCTGTAACTTTCAAGGTAGCCATGTTTGCTAATGGAAAATGCCTTGTGTTATGATGTGATATTTCTGTCAGTATTGGATGGCCTTCTAACTTGTTGTTTTGCACATAAGCTTCCCCATGTGCATAGTTTGAACATATAGACTTCCCCAATGCATTGTTGTCAGTTGAATTCTTAATTGCTTCTCAGTTTTGCCATAGACTACACTTACTATTTTCTGTCAGTAAAGTAGCATGCAGAACTATTTGTGTCCAAGAGGGCCAAATAAAACATACAGTACACCAGTCACACCTTCCACACACTCAGAGGTTCCACAGGCTGAGTTTATTTAAGGGATTAGTCTTTCACATTAAATGTTTATGTGATGCCTGTTTCCCTGTTTGGCCTGAGCCTCCAAACTCAGTTTGATTGTGTGCTGCAATGGAGACAATCCATTATTTATAAGAGACCATGTTTTAAAAAGCCAGTTTCATACGCTGAGGCAAGACACAACATGGAGCATTACTTAGGCCCAGCTGTGTTTTACTCTGACACACAAACGCTGTCTGCGTGGCCTTCATTTCCATGTAATATGGAGCTCAGGAAGAGTAGACAGGGACACGTTGCAAGATTGTACGTCTGTGGCAGTAAAATACTCTGCCTGGTATATTTGTTTACTCGTGTAACAATATATTTACATGATTCGGTAAGTGTATATATCTTTAGGCTAAGTGTGTTGATGTTAATTGAACTGCCATGCAGAATATATCTGGATGTTAATACTGTATCTTTTGCTCGTGTACTCTCTCACCCCCTCTTAGGTATGAAAGCTCCGTTCAGATATCCAAGCTGCAGGATTTGGTGAACCGCAGTAAGATGGCTCGTTGCAGAGGGCGGTTTGTGTGCCCAGTCATCCTCTACAACGGCAAGGTGAGCACACTTAACTCGGCGTGACTCTCAGCGTACTCCAAATGACATTACACTCACCAGCCCTTTAAGTTAAGACTTGATGCACAGTCATGGTATTCATACTAATAGTGTTGAGGTCCCATGACTGTGGTGTTAGGGGCACTAAGTCGTGTCAGCAGTTCTCGGGAGGGGGGGGGTATCAGACGAGGATGGTTCGAGTGGTGCTGCAACAGAGGCTGGATTGACTCCAGCCGCTCCCTGGTGAAGCTGCTCCCACATGCCTCACTAAGTCAAGCATGGCTGTAATTCGGTTAAATTCTTTTGACTGCTGTTGGGAATCTGGCGGTTGTGCAGACAAGCACAAATGTGGCATGAACTGATCCTGGCATGAATTTTAAAACAGACCCTATTTGTATCTGGCTGGTGTCAAAGTCCTTATGTCCTCTACTGTAGCTGGTTCACATACATTAGCATTTACCTCCTTAGCAGTGGTATATGTATTCTGTGTTTGTGTTGCAGCATGTGTGTCGCTCATCCACTCTAGCTGGCTGGGGGGAGTTGTATGGACGCACAGGCTACAACTACATCTTCTCGGGTTAGTTGCTCTTCCATACCAGACAGCAGTAGTGCTTGTTAGCACAGAGGAAAAAAGATCAGGGTCATTAACCAATCAAATCTGTCCCCTCAGGTGGCTCAGATGACACTTGGGCGGACCCTGAGGAAGTGCCTGAGGAGGAGAGTGCAGTCAGGTGAGCGCTTCTGTTTCTCTCTCTTTTGCTCTCTTTTTTTGCGGCTTCTATCTCTTCATCTTCTCAACCCACCTTTTTTCTGTCTCTGTCTCTGTCTCTCCCTCTCCCTCTCCCTCCCTCCCTCTCCCTCTCCTCCCTCCCTCCCTCCCTCCCTCTCTCTCTCTCTAGGAATGGGGACTCTCAGCTCTTTGATAAGGTGCGCGGCTCAGACATCAAGCTGCTGCGCTATCTCTCAGTGCGCTACATCTGTGACCTGATGGTGGAGAACAAGAAGGTCAAGTTTGGCCTGAAGTGAGTTAGTTTGGCTTCATCTCGCTCTCACAGCTCCCTCACGGGTCAACAGCACTGCACTTCACCTCACTGAATGCAACATAACTGTTTAATATGTATGCGTTTACATTTGCAATCTACCAGAAATGCATTACCTCTGTCCAATTTTTAATGATTTGTTAATATATAAATTAAGTGAATGTAAGTGAATGAACATGCCTTTCTGTAATGTTTGTCTGAGCCTTAAAGGTGTTGTCATATCTTGATGTTAGTCATGGGTGATGTTGAGCATGAGGCTCTGTGGTGTGCTACGCCATCGGAGGCTGTTCTCATGTGGCTCTCTGCTCTGTTTGTGGGTCTTCAGCGTCACCTCCTCTGAGAAGGTGGATAAAGCTCAACGCTATGCAGACTTTACCCTGCTCTCTGTGCCTTATCCAGGTGAGCCTTTAGCTGTGCCTGTACCCTTCTCTCTCCCCACTCCTCTCTTACCCATAACCCCCCCCCCCTTCTCCCTGTGCCTCCTCTAGGCTTTACTTTATCTCCTTCTTTTACTCCAATATGCTCCTAAGATTTCCTGGGAATGTTAAATACATTTCACATCTTACATTTCAGGAATACATGTCACATCTTATAATAGTATGATAGTAGTACATTGACTCCAGACAGAACCATCATGGCTTGAGGGGAGTGCAGACTGCTGGCTCTGACTGATACAGCTCTGTTTGTTTGCTCAGGTTGTGAGTTCTTCAAAGAGTACAAAGATCGGGATTATACAGCAGAGGGACTGGTGTTCAACTGGAACCAGGTAGTGTGCCTCCTCATCCCATTGTCTTTTTCCATTCGCACGCAAAAATAGGAACACCACTACACGCAGCCATACTTCTACACTTGTCCTTGGTTGGCCAAAATGGCAGTTGGCTCCTATATCAGCCCAGGTTATTACGGTGATAATGATGAAGATGACTATAGGAGCTTCTTACAGGCAAGATTGAAGTAGTTGAAATTTAACAAAGGTTTGAATGGAGTACCAGTTATCTTTGATTGTGGGCAGCCATTGAAATAATCTGCATAATTCAGCCATGTGAAATTGATGTGCTCAATTGATAGGAAATGGTAAAAAAAACTCATACATATTTTGAAATGTGGAAAAGTCTGGTGGACACCTCGAGTGGAGCCTGAATGCCGTGGAAAGTGGAACATGGACTGTCTCTTGAACTTCTGCTTTTAGATGCTCCTTTAAGAGGTCCTCTTTCATCTTTTGCAGGACTTTGTGGATGCTCCTTTGACAATCCCTGCTTGCTTCACCAAGAATTTGAATATTGATTGGAGGGCATATCAGGTACAGGAAGAGGATTGATTTTTTTGTTTCTCCACACCATGTTGATAGGCTTCCAAAAAAACACCAAAACAAATCAAAACAACAACAACAACAAAAATATATATATATATATATATTTGTTATTCATTCATTTCCACAAATTTCCTGGTTTGCATGTGTAAAATGATATATTAGGTATGCCATTTATCTTCTTGAAGTTCCTTTCAGCTGTAATGCCAAAACTGTATGTGGCTATGTGTAAGGCTGTATCACAGCACCCTCTGCTGGTGCAAAGGATCCCCCAGACTTGTGTGTATGGGGGGAAAAATTTTGCCAAAATCTGCTCTTGGAGTATTTTTATTCTGTGGTTTTAACAGACCATTTTACATTTCAGCAGATGGTATTGAATATAAAATGTAATTGGACGTAGTAATCAATGCTGTTGCAGGATAAAAGAATGTTGTGTTGAAAAGTAGAGGTAGCTTTCTTTTCAGGCCCCTGAATTAAATAGTGCCTGCCTAATTCTCTCTCTCTCACCCCCCCCCACCTTTGTCTTAGGGGAAATGTGGTGTTGGTTAGGAATATGGGGATGGGTGGGGGTTGAATTTCAGTTTTTATTGATCGTGACTCATGCAGACTTTGCAACTATGGAATGTGTAATTTAAATGACTTATTACAAGGGTCTGTTTTTGTTTTTTCTTCTTTGCATTGCTCACTCTCCTTTACTCTCTCTCCTTGTCTCTCATCCTCTCTCTAGTCATGGGATCTGGTTGAACAGACTCAGAACTACCTGAAGCTACTTCTTCATATCATTAACAGTGATGGTGAGTCATTCACCGCCCAAACACCCCAAGCCTGAAAAAGCCCTGCATGTTGTGAATGCACATTTCAGAATCACTTCACTTCATTATGCTGATGTACTGCCTTCTGGATTATCTCTGTTTTGAAATGAGTTGCACAAATAGTTACCATACATTTCCATTGTAGACATTTAGTTGCATTTTGTGCAGTGACAACTCACAATAGTTATGACCCCACTTTAATTCAACAACAAATGGTCAGTCATTAACATAATTGGGCTGCTTGCGCACTAATAAGATCTGAAGTCATATTAAATCTAGTTGAATAACCTGTCAAAATGTAGCTGTTAACATATCATGACACCATCTTAATTGAAAACACAAGCACTGGATTGAAAGGCAACTGGGCTTTATTGAAGACTGAAGGTGTTTCACCACCTCGCTTTAGCACTTGAGGAATGAGAACCTACACAAACTTCAGCAGAATCATTGGCCCATTAGCCCAGTGCTTCCACACGTTGGCTTTAGTTCACGGTGGTGACTTTACACTTGGCCCGTCATGTCATTTAGGTCCCATGATGAAGCTCTGTGCGTTGCTCTTATGCTGGCTTGTGGTTGTCCACCTCATGTCCTCCTAAGGTTTGTGGTGCTGTCTTGTTACAGATGAGAGCGGTCTGCTGGTGCACTGCATATCCGGCTGGGACAGGACGCCTCTCTTCGTGTCCCTCCTGCGCCTCTCCCTCTGGGCGGTATGTCCCTCACAACTCCTCCCTCTGTCGCTCCCTTTCTTCTATGTCTCCCCTGATGATTCCGGTCCTAGACATGGCCAAGCAGTGTGCCATGCATGAGAGTGGGCTTGAGAAAGCACATCCCCATAGCTGTGTGTTGGCCAGAGGCAGGAGGTAATATCCCTTATGGTGTCCCTTCCTCTTCTTACCCCTCCTTGACTTCCCAAACAAACAGCAGCAATGCCCTATTTTGAGATTTGGCCAAATGCAGTAGAGCTTGCATAGCCAGGCTGGCGATGCTGCAGTATCTCCACGCAGTTTTGTATTTTGCTGCAGTATTACATCAGGGTACTCTGCTAAGGCTTTGGTTCCCCACCTAGATTTTCTAGCAGTCAATCAGAAATTGACTGCAGAACCAATAGGTTCACAGTAAACAAAGTGCCCACCCACCACAAAGTCAAAGTATGCCGATCGAGAGCATCTAAACTCCTCTTTGTGCAAAGAGTCTGGTCCGCCAGGCTAAAACTTGCTGTGCTTGGTGTTGAGATTTGAATGATTACCTATTACACGTAGGATCTCCGTCGGCTCACACACTCAAATGTCCCTTCGCTCGACGTTTCTTGTGGAAGTGGGAAGAGGGGACATTATATAAGTGATGTTTGATTGTAATTGTTTAATGATGACAGTCTGCCTAGACACTAAATAATCGGGCTGTCTGCTGTCAAGCCTTCATCTTACTCTACATTCCAGGGATGGCATTTGCATGTATTTTTAATCCCTCTCTAAAAGTATGTCATGCATTCTTCACAGAGTGACATTAAATCAGATGGCTATACCAGGGTAGGCTAACTGTTGAAACATGGATGCTCAGAAGTCATCTCGGAGAAAGTCAGACAGAGAGCAGTGGCTCTCTTCTTGATCTCCGAGCAGATGAATGATAGATGAATGTGAGTGTTTTTTCATGATTGTCATTCTCGGGTTCTTGTTGCCTCCACACCCCCCATCTGCGGGCAGGATGGTGCCGTACACGCCAATCTGGAACCCAGTGAGATCCTGTATCTGACCATCGCCTATGACTGGTTCCTCTTTGGGTAAGAAATGAGCAGCAGCACCTCCTCCACCACACCACCCACTTGTGTTTGACAAGAAAGATGAAGAAAAAGTTTTTGGCCAAAGATCAGCTTGGCTAGATTAATTAAGGGAGGGTGAAAGTGGGTGGGGGGCAAGAGACAAGAGACAGGCTAGGCCTCTGAGGAGTCTCTTGATTTTGATGTGACTAGAAAGTCTTTTGAAAACATCTGTATGTGAAAAAAACCCACTTGCATGCAGAGTTTTTGCCTGAAGCCGACAGGTTTGGACAACCCAACAGGGGCCACGTCTTTACAAATTATTGGGGAGAGCCGAACTGTTGGCAGATCCACACTGATAGCTGTGGTTTGCCATGAAGACTGTCACAGCTTTACAGGGCTGGGAGATGAAGAAGAGAACAATGAGTGAAGAAAAGGGTTAGTGCGAGGGACAGTGGGAGAGTGAGAAAGAGAGAGAAAGAGTGAGAGATGGCATAGAGGAGGAGGAGAGAAAGAGAAAAGGATGAGAGGATAGCATAGAGAGAGAGAGTGCAAAAAAGTAAAATGGCACAGAGGAAGAGAGAGGGAGAGAAAGTTAGAGATGGCATAGAGGAAGAGAGAGAGAGAGATATGGCACTGAGGAAAAGAGAGCAGAAGAGAGAAAGATAGCAGGGTGTCTGTGTAAAATTGGAGGCTGAGAGAGAGACAGACAGACAGAGAGAAAAAAGGATGGAGGTGGGATGTGGGGGGGCAGAGAGAGGGGAAAGGACTTTCCTAAGGGGATTCCTCCCTTCATAATTCCAGCTGTGTATCTTTCTAAGTTTAACTCATCAAACAGAGATCACCCTGCCAGAGAAGCCCAGTAATTATACTGCCAGAATCTTTGCCAAACTCCTGGGACTACGGCCAGTGGGGAGGGAAAAACAGAGCCAGGGAGAGAGGAAGGAGAATTGAGGGAAACGATGTGAATGATTTTCACACCGACCTGAATTGCTTTGGCATGGAAGCAGAATACCAATCATTAATAATTGAATTCTGCCAAATAACGCTTTGTGAAGGAGCTTAATTATTGATTCTTGTTTTCCCCCATCTTTGTCTCTTATTGTTGATCCAGTTTTTTTCCCCGATCTCGCATTTTCATGACGCAACAAAGAGGACCTCCTTTTTGTTAGCAGGACTGCAGTGTTTGCATTGGTTTAAGATCTTTTAAGGGTTCTTTTACAGTGTCGTGTCAGAGACCCTTTTAGAATCTCTTGACTTGATTTGTAATATGTATCCAACAGATGATTAATGTTGAATTGAGTTTATTGATGTGCAGGTTTATGGTGATTGATCTTAAGCGGGTAATTAAGTGGGTATGAGGTAGACTGCTTATCACAAAGGCTTATTGAGCAGGGAGGTCAATGGCAGTTGCAAAGTTTTTTATACTCACTTTTAACTCTTTCGCCACAGTCACATGCTGCCTGATCGTCTCTCTAAAGGGGAGGAGGTGAGTAGAAGTCAAAACCAATTCCTTTTCACCCCAAGCTTTTCTTGCATTTAGAATAAGCTTCTAGAAGCTCCTAGGGGGCAGTCTTTCATAATTTATGGAGTTGCTCTGTCTGTGAGGGGAAAATATGATTGTGTTTTATTCATGTGCTTCTCCCTTTTCTCTCCATCTCCCGCCATCCTTCATGGCAGATTTTCTTTTTCTGCTTCAATTTTTTGAAGCATATCGTCTCTGAGAAGTTCTCGGCTGTTAGAAAACAGAGGTAGGTGCCTTTGCTGTCAGCCTGCATTGTCAGTCACAGTTACAGTCACACAGCAGAATTTTCACCTCTCCTTCTGGCTGTCACCAAAAATGATTATTTACTTGCTTTGTACCCAATGCAGATATGGTTTAAAATAATTATACGCATGCTGTGACTTTTTTAAGCACTGACAGTAAACCAGACTCTGGTGAGCTACTCTGATACTTTTGTATTTAGAGCCCCATCTCCCTGAGGGACTTGAAGATTCCTAGATGTCAGAGCTCTGCTTTTCTACTGGGTGTCTATCTCTCCTACCAGTAGGAATATTTAGATCAAATAAAGCACTGAGGAGAGCTCTGTGTCTTTGTCATGATTGAGTTAACATGGCCTACGAGAGGGATGCTTTGGAAAGGGTCATCACACACTTGCGGATACACCGTTACACACACACACATACGATGACACAGCCTCACTTACCACAGAGTGTGAAGAATTCATGAGGACATGTCTTTCTTGTTAACGGCCACGAGTTTTCCAGAGTCTGGTTTTCAGCAACAGCTTGAGATCTGTTGAAAGCTGTTTTAGAGTCTGAACAGTGTGATGTCCCGCTGTGTCCACTAGGGGTGCACAAATTATTATTTATATGATGGCTGCTTTTGAAATGTCTCCCTTTTACTGTGTGTTCACACCAAAAGCTACTAGAGCTGTAACATCACTGTTGTTGCTCATAAAAAATAGCTGCTAGATATCTGTGTTTGCTCGTCGCTCCAATCACTCATGATGTTCCCACTGACATTTAACTTACAGCTGAAACGCGTCACAGCTCATTTTCATAAAGTTGAGCAGTTTTTAACGTCTTTTAGTTGCTCTCGTCGCTCAAGTTTTGACACTCGCTGCTTTTGTCACGCTTGTCCACAGAAAGTGAATTACTTCTGCCGATTTTACAGCTTGAGGTGAACACACAGGCAGTCCTTCAGATCAGTCTTTTTCTAACTCACACTCTCCCTCTCTATCCTCCTCTCCTCACCCCCCAATGGATTCTGTTTTGGCAGAAGGAAAAACTCCCATTTCAAAGACACTGATTTCACGGTGGACGACCTTGTCCAGCTCAGTAAGTGCCTCTTTTTATTTTCACCATTTGCGCTTTTGTGTTGTCCCACACCTTGAAGGAATTGAGTCCTGTCTGATTGAGCAGAGTGGTGGATTGGACTAAATTGCTTTTATGCAGAATTGGAGATAGTGGTTCATCAGTAGACAAGATACTCTTAAGTTTGTCAAAGTCTGAAATGTTAGATGCACTTCATCTATTTGTTATCACATAGCAATTTGGTAGATAATACCTGACTGAAAATGTGCACGAACAAAGCAACTTCTAGCTTGAATATCTGATGAAACAGGCCACAAAAGGTCAAGTTCTACTCCCAAGTTTCTATTCTCTGCTTTGATCAACAACAGCAGATGTCTAGATGGATTTTCTGTCATTCATAAATTGTTGGCTTCCAGCTTCACAGAGAAGTATGTGAGCGCTGAGAGAAGTTGGATCTGAGTGTTTGTTCCCCAAGGCCCTCTGACTCACTACTGCTTTCCCTCACCCTCTGTCATTCACTGGGAATCTATCTATCTATCTGTCTGTCTGTTTATCTATCTATCTATCTATCTATCTATCTATCTATCTATCTGTCTATCTGTCTATCTGTCTCTGCCAGTCTATCTATATCAATCTGCTTATCTTTTTATCTCACAAGCTCCAGTTCCAGTGGGTCAAGCCACCAATTGTTGTTGTATTCAGGAGATATTGAGTTGAAGATGTATCTAATCACATCAAGTTGTCATGCATTCCTCTTAATTCTTTGTACAGTTGGTCAACTCTGTCTAGGTTAACTCTATTGGGCACTTTGCTTTCTTTGATCCCCTTTGAAGACTCCCAAAATGCTGTTTCTTTCCTGCAGAGTCCAGAGACCGGGGCAGTGTGACCAGCCTCAGCAGTGATTTCTCTCTCATCACTGAGGACACACCTGCTGCTGCTGCTGCTACTGCTACTGCTGCTGCCGCTGCCGCCTCAGGTTCCAGTCTGACCAACGAGGCCGTGGACCTCTTTTACACCCCGCCACAACCTAGCAGCGGGTAAGCTCTCTCTCTCTCTCTCTCTCACTCACACACACACACACACACACACACACACACACACACACACACACACACACAACACACACACAGAGTCACTCACTCTGCCTCTCTAACACATACCCACAGGTGTCTGACAAGAGCCAGGGAAAGTGTGGTGTACTGTCATAAGACCTGTTAAGTTGCTATACTGCTCAACTGATAATTGCTAGAGTTCAAATGGATGGTCCTTTTTAATTATGCTGACTTTAACCGGTTTCTCATCTTCATTCTGCATCTTATCTCTTAACACTTTAAGTTTCCACTGTGTTATGCTGTTGCTGGTTCTTAGCACACGTGGGAAGACTGTTAATTTGTACCGTCCCGTTCTCAGGAGGAAAGCCATGATGTCGTCACCTCAGACGGTGGTCTGGAACCGCCCGTGTCTGCCTGAGGAGCGGCTACCTCATCCACTCATGGAGGGCAAGTCCTCCAGCTCCTCCTCCTCTAACCAATCAGAACAGGGCTTCACTCGGACTGGGAGCAGCCCATTGGCTGTGCCAGGAAGAAGGTCAGTCAGTCCGTCCATCCTCGTGCACAGGGTTTTTTGGGATGTTTGACTCATCTGACGTTGACACTCATAGAGGGGGTGTATGCGCCTGAAATAGAGTTTAATTGCATCATCGGCATCATCTTACAAACTTGTAATTGAAATCTGTTGTCTGACATCCTTGCATGATGGCATGAATGTGAACTCGACTGAAAATCACTAACCAAAATAGGTACTAGAGGGGCACCGCTGCCGCCTCTGGTTTCCATAGCGATGCCAAATTGCAACATGGCCTGAAGGGATAGCTACTGCATCCTCCTTTGGTTTCTCTGTCTATTAATCCAAATCTCAAAGGTCTTTGCTTTGTGGCAAGAGTTTAGCCAGGGGTGTGTGTGTGCGTGTGTGCGTGTGTGCTGTGTGCGTGTGTGCGTGCGTGCGTGCGTGCGTGCGTGCGTGCGTGCGTGCGTCTGTCTCTGTCTTGTTATCTCTGTGTACCTGGCTCTTGATCCGTTTACACGTGGTGTGTGATGGGTTTTGTGCGTGTATTTTGTCTGTGTCTGGTTGGTAACACACCCAGCAGTTCTGGCCCATCTTTCAGGATACAGTAATCTTTTGCCTTATAAAGGAGACATCTGTGTGTATGTGTATGTGTTTATAACTTTGAAGGTTGAGGGTTGCTTTCAGTTGTACCTGTTTTGTGTGTCTGTGTGTGTGTTTGTGTTCTTGAATAACTCACACTTCACGGGGCCCAATTTTGTGTGTGTGTGCGCGCACGCGGGTTCTTGCATACCGGCAGGAAAGCTCTGGAAAATCTGACTAACCATCTCTCACTCACTGCAATTTGATGTTGATTGCCCTCCTCCCTGGTCCTCCAAGCCATTATCAGTACGGAGCGAGGCGAGGCTTAATGGCTCCATCTGCATAAAGCTTATGCAGGCACTCTGCAGTCTGTGGGTCCTGGAGGGCCCAGACAGACACCCAGACAGACCAGACCAAAAGAACAGAGAGACAGACAGACAGGCAGACAGATGGGCTCTGTGTGCTGCTGCTGCTGCTGCTGCTGGGGCTGGTGCTGGGGCCGGGGCCGGTATTAGTATGAGGGGGTCTTTGTCTGCGGTTGGAGCCCTCTCACCCACGACCCCCCTGCCCTGCTGCTGCTGCTTGCCCATAAGCGACTGACTGCCTCCCCCTCTCCGGTGCCCATGACCTCTCCCTCAACCTTGACCCTTGGGTGTCTGCTCTTTCTTTTTTTCCTCCCCCTTCTTCTTTTCCTTTCTTTTTCTCTTTCTCCCCCCTCCCCCATCTCCCTCTTTACTTCTGTCACCCTCTCACCTTTTGTCCAATCTGTCTTCATTATACCATTTTTCTTGCTTCCTCTCTCTCTCTCTCTCTCTGTCTCTCTCTCTCTCTGCTGTCCTCATCTTTTCTGCAATCATCTTTTGATACTTCCTGTCTTTCCATGTATCTGTTCTTTCTTTCTTTTTATCTATTTCTCTTCCTCACTGCTCATATCTCTCTCTCTCTATCTGCCCACCTTGCTCTGTTTCTCTCTTTTTCTTTTTTCTCTCTCTCTGTCCACCCCCCCCCCCTCCCTCTCCCTTTCCCTTTCTCTGGCTGGCTATCCCTGCCCATCTCGTCTGCTCTGTCCCTGGCTCTGTCTCTGAGCAGGTCTATGGTGGAGTACGCACGCTCCGGCTCGTCCCTCTCCACCGACTACGGCAGCTGGCAGATCGTGTCTGGCTGCGGTAGCATCCACGACCACGGCCCCCTCCATGCCGAGTCACCCCTGCCCTTCAGCTTCCAGGACGAGGGACCCAGCGGTCGCATGTGAGTTTCTAGCCCTTGACGTGCAACCCCACCCCCACCCACCCATGGTACTAACCTTTCACCTTTGACCTCTAACCCTCAACCATCCCATCCCACCCTTGAACCCGGCCCTCCTCCCTCGCCCCAGCTCCCCACTCAGCAGCATGGGCATGGAAGCAGTGAGGGGGCTACCATTCCGGAGCATGCAAGGGGACACTCTTCACCCAGTCCATTCTCTCTGTGTGTCTGTGTCTCTGTCTCTGTGTGTCTGTCTGTGTGCGTGTGCGTGTGCGTGCGTGTGTGTGTGTATTAGCAGAATAGCAGTATGGCAGCATGGATGATTGAGCATCTGTTTATGGATTGAAAAGAGATTTGATTGCTCCAGCACGAACACCAAGTCAGTAAAATGCTAAATATTACAATATGCTTCAAAGACACCCCTTTCAGATCACTTCACGAGCCAGACAGTTGGACATAAATGAGCCTTAGATCCAGTCAGAGTAAATGTGTGTATTTGGTATTATTTGACAGCCAAAAAGGTTTCTTTGGTCATTAAATCATTAAATTGTTGATTTTGGGGAAAGTTGATTGTTTGGTTTTACGCAAACACTCTTTCCCCGCGTTTGTTTGTTTGTTTTTTGTTTGTAACAGGATTCACTGTTTTGTTTTGTTTTTTTTTTGTTAGAAAATAAAAAATAGTGTGAGTGGCAGGACTGTAAAACAACACTGACAGTTAGTCAGAACCAGGCGAATGGTCTTACAGCATTCTCCATCTGTTATTTCTCTGTCACACACACTCTCTCTCTTTCTCTCTCACACACACACACACACACACACATACTACTCCCTCTCTGTCTTTTCTTTCTCCCTCACGCACGCACGCGCGCACACACACACACACTCTGGTGGTGAGAAATGAATTGGTAACCAGAAACTATGGAGTCTTGAAGCGGATTATAAATGGCAGGGCGTTTTGCACCTTCCTCTTCATATTTCTGTTGTCCGCCGTTTGAGGAATTTAACTTTCTACTTGATCTGGCAGCTAAATGGAGTGTGTCTTGAGAACTGAGAGTGCGGCTGGTCTGTGCAAATAGGAGCCATCCATCTTTATTAACGGCACAGGAGAAATGCAGGGAGCTCTCAGAGCCTGTAGAATGTGCTGCTAAATTGTTTCATTGTCAGTACACACCATGTCTCCGTGCGAAGCAGGAGGTGGCATCATATACCTGACGCACCTTTCTGTTGGGTTTTCATTGCTTTTCATTCTGATTGTCTTGCTTTTTCCCCCCTCTGTTCCATCTCTGTCCCATCTCTGTCCCTCTCTTTGATTGTCTCTCTGTCCTCTTTCTGCCCCCTCTGTCCATCATCCTTTCTCAGCCATATCGGTGGCTCCGTGGCTCTTCTTGCACTCTGATGTTGTTCAAGTGCATCCAACTTGTATGTTCTACCTTTGTTCACAGGGCTCACATCTTCACTCATGGTGTCCTCTCACGTCTGTGTGGCCACACACACACACTCACCCTCTCCACCATCCATCTCTCTCTCTTCCTCTAACTCCCTCCCTCCCTCCCTCCCTCCCCTTCTCTCTATCTATGACTCTCTCTCTACCTTTTCTAGCACTCTCTCCCTCTCTGTATCTCCCTCTCTCTATCTCTCTTTCCCTCCCTCCCTCCCTCCATCTCTTTCACACGCACACAGTTGCAGTCCCTGGCTAGCCTATTCTCTCTTCCCCTTCACTTTCTAACAGTCTCTCTCCCTGTCTCCATGTGTGCAGTGAGTATGTGGCGGAGCGGCAGGCCCGTCTGGAGGCGGTGAGGGAGGTGTTCCTGGCGGCGTACAGCTCCACCGTGGGGCTCAAGTCCACGGCCCCCAGTCCGTCGGCCGCCATCTCAGGGCTCCTGGAGCAGTTTGCCCGCGGGGTGGGACTCCGCGGATCCAACGCCATCGTCTGAGCGGCAGAGCCGTCGCGTTCACAACACCCCCACTCCCCAGTGTTACCCCTCACCTGTCTGGGCCTTTATGATAGCAACTCGAGCACCTCAAACCCCGTGCTACCCACTCCACCCTTCCGCACACCTTCTTACGCAATACCTCTCATCCCAGTGCCCCTTGGATAGCCCTGTATAGCCCTGTATACACTGCATTCAGACCCTCCCTCCTTTTGTCCTTTACTGTAGCAACTCAAGCACCTCAAACCTTCATTCACCCCCACACACACACACACACACACACACACACGCACTCTCTCAGTCCATCCTCATCCCAGCTGGTTTGTGTACATACAGACCGTCCTCTCCTTGACCCTTCTCCATAGCAACACAACCACCTCAAACCTATATCCCCTGTAATCTCCTTCCGTCAGACACAAAGACCTCCTCTCTTGTGGCACAGCTGTAGCTAGCAGTCCCATCCACCTCTTCTCTGCCCTCTCCCACCTGACGGACATGGGGGTGTCTGTGTGGAAGACAGTGGAGGGACTCAGTGACTGTTTAAAAGGAGTACCTACTAAAATGCTGGTTTGTTATCAACTATCAGAAGACAAAAAAGAGAGAGGGAAAAAAGTGCCAAACCTTAACCACAGGGGCTGTAGTTCTTTACTATTCTTTTTATTTTATTTGATCTTTTTTTTATTTTATTTTTAAATGTGCTGAGGAGGAGGCCGTTTTCAGCCCTTTATTGTCTAGTTTCCTCTTCTCTATGTTGTATGTTTCTGTTTGAAGCACAAAGCTGGCATGTTGGGTTAGGTGATGATGCAAGTAGGTTTGCTCATTGGGGCTTTAGCAGTAATAATCACATTCAGCCTGAGTATCAAAAAGGGAAGCTCTTTTCTATCTTGGCACTATCTCTTATTGACAAAAAAATCAAGAAATGAACAAAATAAACCCCAGCATAGCATTAACATGAAGTATAGCATGACGTCCTACCTGATAACCTTGACAGTAATGCCTTTCCTCGTCTAAAAATGGTCCTGAGAGTTTGACAGTATCTCATCACTAAGCTGCACATTTATGGCTGACATCAAAGATTTCAGTGTGAATCTAATTTTTTTGGTCCCACTTTATGAACTATTTACTAAGCCATTTGCTTTGTTGCGATGTTGTGATGTTTGGTTATGACACCAGGGCTTCAGCTGCTGTCATTTCAACTAATAAGAGTTCAGTGTAGAGAACACTGTTCAACAAGGGCAGCGCTTGAAAATTTTTCTTCCCTTCCAGAAGAGACAGTTTGAGATTTCCCATTTATTTAAGGCATGAGTGAATCTCAAAAAAGCTGCTACTGGGACATTAGACCATGCATTTGGTGATGCTATCACTGCGGCTGATCTCTGCAGATCTTACTTGAGTTGAACCTCTAATGTGGGTGCAATGGAAAGTGTTTATCATGTGGACGTCCAAATAAAAGAGGTCGAGCCAGAGATTTGGACACAGGCTTATGTACAGATGATTTGTTGTATTATTTCAAAATGATCTCATGATTATGATTTGAAGCTCAGCATCTTTGAAGGAATGGAGGGATGGTAACAGAAAGACATGGCCCACTTGCTAAACGTCATCTCTTTTGCAGTCTGGCCTGTCAATTCTGTCCCTTGTCGAAGTTCAGCTGTGACATATTTTGCTGAGCATTAGCTTACCTTTGGTTCTTCAGTTCTTCCCTCATGACTTATGTTTGAAACTGCACTGGATGACCACCTCTGTATCTGTGTATGTTGGTGCTCTTGAGGCATCATATTCATTATACATCAGCAGAAGCACAATTTCAGTGAATTGCTGTTACACTAAATCACCCTTCATCTTTTGTTCACATAGCCGTGTAAGATTATTTTCTAAAATCATCTGGATTTACATTTTTTTGCTGACGTGCTCGTATTGGCAGTTTGTGTCTGTTAAAGTCCTAAACAAGTGCTTACCTTGTGTGTTATGGGTTGGGAGAGCCATTTTACATCGGTCATGTTGGCGGTTGAAGTACACTGGTTGCCTTGACAACAGGTTTGTTCCAGTTGGTCTATTTCTATTACTGAAACCATTTCCAACAGGACACTAGAGGTGGTCCTTCAGCTACATGCGTCCATTTGTATTTTTCACGTTATAGGACGGTCCTCTTGTCACTTTGGCCACACAAGTACATTATGTTGGTCTTTTGTGATTGAAAGAGGCAAATAAGGGTTATGACTTGTGGGCTACATTCAGAAACATTGCTGACTTGAGGACAGCCATATGTTGTCAGTCCAGTCATCTTTATGAATTTTCAGATGATGCCAAACGGTTTCTAACTGGTACTGTACCTCAGGATAATCTCTTGTGCCTTTTCTTTTATTGAAGCCAACAATTAGTACTTAGCAGCTGCTTTTCTACCACGTCTTGTTCTTACAGTTTGCCACAGTGCAGGTGGTGCAATGCTCATCTGCACACACAGGCATCTGTCACACATGGTCATGTTTCTCTTTTACCTTGGCTAAACCTCTACTTGCAATTCATTTAATATTGACAAGAAATCCTAATGTGTGCGTGCTTGCGGTTGTATCTATTGAAAGTCTTTCTGTTGTTCACATTGTCATTGACGTTTCTACTTGCACCCCAGGGAACTTCTTATGTTCGGTTCCAGTCAGTCCCTAGTGGGTCTGGAAGCAAACGTTTTGTTTTCCAAAAACAATTGGCACATTATATCAAACAAAATGAATCTTGAACTCACAATTGGGAACCATCTGATCTACATCAATGTGATATGTCAGTTCACTGCAGTTAATCGTCAATGGAAATCTCAGGATGAATTAAAGATGGCAGATGTTCTTCACTTTGCCTCCCCAAGTGTTCACTGTTGTTTGCAGCTTTAATTTAGATCTCACCAAGTCTTCGATATCAGAGAGCCTAGTGTAATCTTGCTCACTTTGTTTCTTGCATATAAGGAAGGGGACTGAACCGGTGACTGCCCTCTGGATTGATATATATTCACAATACACTGACAAAGTAAAGGAAGTGGATGAGTTTCTTTCAGTTACAGACACTGCAGTTAGGTGCCACTATGTGACTTTTAACAATTTTGCATGTGATTCTCACAATACTTGAGAAATCTGACCGTTACTTCTTAAATGTATTCCCCATCATTCACCTGTAAGCTCATTTTGTTCCAGTGAAATGCTGCATTGCACTCATTGTCCTTACAAGACTATTTTTTAGATTGTTTTCTTTGTATAGTTGATTTTAATTTTATCAATGTTTTCTTTTAATTGTTGCCAGAGATGTGTAGCCTCGGCTGCAGCAAAGAGTATGTGATTTTTTTTTCAGGTGGAAGTTCTCAATTAAAGAGACAAAAAAAATCAAAAGCAAAAGCAGTGTTGTGTGCATTTCCTGTGTTTTCTGCGACTGTTATACTGTTAAGTCCAGTTTGCAAAGATCCTCTTAAAGTCTTAAAGTTGGTTGGTTCCTATTCTTTGCCAACGTATTGGTGAAAATTTACAACTGTTGGTAAAAAAACAAAAAAAAACAAAAAAAAAACAGTGATTGTAGGATGAGCTCCCTTGGTAAAAAATTGCAGTCTTTTCTGGTCTTTAAAGGTCCACTGTTCATCTGGTGTCAACTGTCAGTCAGAGTGCACCCCAGAGGTGGCTAGATTGTCACCTTTTGTGCCCAGGAGGTCCAATGGGAGAATATTGGGTCCAGAAAAACGCCTGATTTTCCTATGGTTTTACACTATTTCTTATACAGCATTGTAAATGTTAAATGATTGTTTTATTTTCTTGTTTGTTGTGTGAAGAATTATTTAGCGTTAGTATAGACTTTCTAACCAGTTTCCTCTTCCGTATCAACAAGGAATATACATGTTTATTTGCATTCGAACTTGCTATGGTTTCAGAATTGTTTATTTAATATTAAACTCTGTGCGCATTATTGCCATTGTCACGGTGGAGGCGGGCCATTTAAGTTAGGCTCTGCCTTACTTCATTAAGCGTTTGAAGTTACAGTGCTTAATCTAAATCTGTGCAGAAATTACCAGCAACAAGGCCTCACTTGTTCCTACAACCAGCGGCCAACGAGTTCTCACTGTAGCTCTTTCTACAACAACACAACGGGGATAGGGTCTTTGATACGGGAGTGAACGGAGTCTTCGGTGTATCCAGTGTCGAAATAAACGCCCGTATCAAAGAACCTATCCCCGTTGTGTTATAGTGGAAAGAGCTACAAGCATTCTGAACAATAGTTTTGCTGGTATGTAATGCTTTTCTATTTACGTTTGCTATAATGTGCACACGTGAGTGATAGAAGACTTGATTTTTGTATACATTGTGGACATTTTTTAATTATGGAACCTAATGCAACTAATGTATCACATTATTACAAAGAACTGATTGTACATGCATGGCCTAGATGGAAGATTTGCTGCTGTGAGTTGATGCTCCGAAAAAGTAGCTTATGGGAAAGCTACCACACTACATGGCCAAATAAATAAATAAATAAAGCTATCAGGTTCAGAAAAAAGCTTTGCTACAGCCAGGCTACTCAAATGCTCAGATTTTTAGACGTTTTGATTTGTTCTCATTTGCGGCTTGCAAACTTGGCATAAGCTAATTCGACATTTCTGACAGACGGCTACATGTCTGCCTACCTTTATTCTATTGATTCACTGTCATTCACTTTCATGTATGGACTCCGCTATTAAAGAGAGACAAAATATGTAAAATGTGCTTAGAAATAGCGATAGCTGTTTTTTTCCAACCTGAGTTTTTATTGAATGGGTTAATGGGCAAATATTTTTCCAAAGGGGGCATGGCTTGGAGTAGTAGATTAGAAGCAGCATGTTTATTAGCTGGGACTGCATTCCTAAATTGGAGTTTTTGTGGGTTTTCCCCCAAAATTACAGGGGACTGCTTACATATATAGACATGCTTTCTAAGTACAAAAAATAGTACAGAAGTGTATTGGATTGTATAAGCATGGACTTCACCCTTAAATTAGATTAAAAGTGCAATTTTGCATAAGCCTTACAGGAACTGAACAAAACAGAGTTGTTAGAGGTATAGCCCACTAATAGGTTAAATTATCAACCGGAGTAGGCCTAGCCTATTTTTTCAAAGTAGATCAGTTATTTCGGAAGACTGTCATGATGGCACTGGCTTGCAAATTCTATGTACCTGTGTCAACGCTTGGAAACACACTTTGTATGATTCTAATTTATATGTCTTCTTTACGACCTTTTCTATTTGCCCGACTCGGTCACTCATATGTCGGCCTATGATAAAATATTATGTTCACGCACTCACTTTTTTGATGGTTGAACATATCCTTTCCAGAGTTATCCACAGTAGCTGATCTAGCTTCAGGGCTAAGGGAGTGGTATTCCGCCCCTCCCGCAGGAAAAGTCTGACCAAGAGCTTTTCTTTGATTCTGACACCACCTGGCGATAGGGCCAGAGTATAGCGGGGGAAGACACCGAACTGGTGCCGATCGTCTAGAAAAGGCGCGCTTCACGCACCCGCTACGATGTCTGAACTCGCCCCGCGCGCAAGACGCGACACATGGAACGCCTCGAGAGCCGAGAAAGAAACACCGCCCAGGTATTCCGTTCGTGCTCCAAACTCTTCAGAGGGCGTGCGTTGCAGACAGTCATCGCTGTTTTCATTCTAATTAAAAAGCAAATTAAACGAAACCTGATCGAAGAGCCGTGGATGAATAAGTGAAAACTTGGGACAACTGTAACAGAAAAAGCCATAAGACAGGATGGCTTCAATCGGGGAATTCGACCCTCTTCACTCTACTGTACCAGCAACTAAGATTGAAGTTACTGTCTCTTGCAGGTAAGCTCTATATTCTTTTTTAACAGTCATTTCATTGACGATGCATTTTGGAGTATTAAAACAGTAGAGTGACAGGTGCATAGTGAAGATTGTAAATCTTCGTTCCAGTAGTGCGCTGCCTTTCCTTGAATGTTGAATGTTAGCGGTTTCACATCGATTTGCTCCTGAAAAAAATATTTAACGTGTTTCTAAGTTAGAATAATGAAACGCTCCCTTTTGCTGTTTCGGAGTGGAGAGTATTTTTGGTGTGCTGCCATCCCTCGCAGTAAATTTGCATGAGGTGTAGGTGTGAGGAAGGGAGAGGGGGCACTTGCAACGGAGCCTGTAGAGTCAACAAGAGCCTCCAGCGCACCTCACAAACCGCCGTGCTTCTGTGTTGCGCTGAGGTGAATTAGCTCTGTATTATATAAATAATAGCGCGGAGGTCAAGAGTCATTCACTTTGTGAATTATGAAATATCAGTGAAGTTCGCTTGGAAATTATGGGTTTGTGATGCACTGCACTTTTTTTATTTTTAAAAATAATGGGATAGTTAACCGTTTCTGTGTTTTGAGCATTATTTCAGATTACTGCAATCCTATTGTAATGTATAATAAAATATAAAGTATTACGTTATTGCAAAGAACTGCTGTAGTATATTACCCATTATGAAATAATTCACAAATAATAACTAATTTCACCCTTCTCATTAAGTAGTTGTCTTGATTATATTGCTTTTTACTTTGATCCATTGGGTGTGGGTGGACTAATGACTAGCGGCCATATGGGCTTACATGGTTGATATTCCAGTAGAATTTCCTGTTGTTGTAATGTGCTACTCTCCTCTTGTAATGACCAGGAGTAGTGATCTGACCACACCTGGGACTTGTGCATTCAGTTGTGTGGCCAGGGTGCTGTGACCCACAACAGGCATGGCAGGCCCTTTGAGAGGTCACAGCAAGGGGCATCGACACCCCTGACAGATTGAGGTCGGGTGGATTCTCCCCAGAAACCAACTGTGGCAACCCGGATTTAGATGTGTGTGTGTGTGTGTGTGTGTGTGTGTGTGTGTGTGTGTGTGTAAGAGAATGGGTTTGTGTGTGTGTGTGTGTGTGTGAAACAGTGTGTTTTGGTCTGAGTGGTGAGAATGTAATCCATCACTGGAAACAACAAGTAACATAAATATATTATCAACCAAACAAAAGCAAATTGTCTCCATGGACCACAAAGCCTTACGCTGAAAAATAGCCCGTGGACTAAAACAAACACAACAAGGTGCAGTATGTCAACACATGTTGGAAGACATACAGTGTATACCATATGTACAGTATATGTTCACCATTTAGCAGTTATTCTATTTTGCGGGTGTTTTTGTAATTCTGGTGATGTAAACAGAAGGATAGCATCACTAGAATGCAAAGTAGAAGAGTGCTGAGAGGCAGATTAGGGCAATGTTTTGAGCAGAAAGTGTCCACCTTTACAAGTGCCAAAGTTCAGATTTTTTTTTCCTCAGTTTTTTTATTTTGACCATGTCCACCTGATGCACAGTGTAAGATGGCGAAGCCTTGATTGCAAGTCATTCTTCATTCACTCCTCACACACTGTCTACCTACTAGTCTGGCTAAGGACCCTGCTGTTCTCTCCAACAACTTCTCCCCTTGTCTCGCCACTCTTTAGCTGCCAGGAGGATTGTTAATGGAACATGTTTTGACAGCTAGGTGTACAAAAAATCACAAAATTACAAAGGCTATCAGTGCCTGGATTGGAATTATTTTTATGTTTGCAGTGCATGTAAATGGCTCTTTATTTAAGTATAACATATACATTCAGTGGCACGTTCAACATAAACCTGTCGTGGGATACCTAGAATAGAGAGTCTCGTACTATAAAGTATGAATGTTTAGAGACCGAGAAGGCTAGAATATATGATTTGTCTCTGTGTAGGCTACTGTGTATAGTGCCAGACAACACTGGATCTGGATCTGGATCGCTTTCCCTCATGCCTTTCCTCGTGTGTGTGTGCGTGCACGCACACACACACACACACACACACACACACACACACACTGTCTGTGAGAAAATTGAGGAAATCGCTCAATCATCAAAAACAACTCATTAGTGAGAGCCTTTTGCCGGAGGCTTCCGTTGACACTGCTTGTGAGTAGAAAGAGACATTCCTCCATTCCTTCTCCATCTCTGTCTGTGTCCACCACAGTGGGACTATACCCAGGAAAGGCTATGTCTTCTACACAGTCTACAGCCATGCCAGGCTCCAGCCAAGCACACTGAGAGGGGGTGGAATTGTTTACTCACCCCCTTCAGACACTCTGAGAGAAGCAAAAGATACATTTTTTTTTGCCTTCTCTCTCTTTGTCTCTTCACCTCACTCTTTTCATCAGCTCATTCTTTCTTTCTTGCTCTTTTAAGCTATTACCAACACATCTTTCATGATGGCGTGTGTGTGTGTGTGTGTGTGTGTGTGTGTGTGTCACGTATGATGTGTGTACAGTATTTGGGGTTTTCCCCTGTAAACAGCAGAGTGTATCAGCGATATGATTACAGTTGTAACTGCATCAATGCTGTCATTAGCACACGTGGTAAACACTCCCCTCTTAGCGTTATGGACGCTCATCTTCCCAGATCCCCAACTGATTGCCTACTGACAAGGCTGGAGCAGAAGAACCCACAGGTCTATGCAGAAATGCTCCAGTCCCCCTCAAGGAATGTATTCACCTCTGAGAGATGGGGAGGGCTGCTGTTTGTTCTACAGGAGTTCCCCAGTGTACCCCACCCCTAAGGGCAGCAACAACCCCCCCCCCCCCCCAACACACACATACACACATACACACACACATGCACACGCACACACAACCTGTGTGGTTGTCACTCCAGGCTTTCTGACTGCACGATCCCCACTTCACACATATATACACACGTCAATGTTTTGTATTCTTTGCATGGAATTATTTGAGATATGTGTAATTTCCTTTAGCTCAGGCTGGCGTATTGGCATATCATCTGGAATTAAAAGAATGTTGAACTCACAGTGATTTTCTCATAGTGTTGAACAGTGAGTGACCAAGCTCAGCAGCTTTTCTCATATTTGTCATTTTTTAAGGGAGAATAATTTTGTACCCTTATATAAACAGAAACAGTTACTCATGGTTGAAGTCCTGCTTAATCCATACCTTTTTAAAATGGCATTTTTGTCAAACCAGTGAAGCAATTTGGACAGCTTCACTGCTGATTAATCAGCTTGATTGATCCATTGATTTAGGCCCAGTTAAAGATCATGTTGACTTGTTCTTTGTCAATATCGAATTCCTTTGTTTTCTTTGTGCAGAAACCTACTGGACATGGACACATTCTCCAAATCAGATCCTGGTAGGTTGCCTTTCAACTAAAATCTCTCTCTCTCTCCCTCTCTCTCTCTCTTTCTCTCTCCTTCTCTCTCTCTCGCTCTCTCTATCAATCTATCTATTTTTCTGTCTCTTTCTCCCTCTGTGTGTCTTATTATTCCATTCTCCTCCTAATTCACATTCAGAGGGGCCCTGTGCACATTCACACAGCATATCTTAAGGCAAGGCTGAGGAGTTTACCACCCCTCACACCCTCACCATCACCCTCCACCCCGCCGCCATCTCTGACCTCATCAGTCACAGGTTATCATTGTGGATGTGTGGGGACAGGAGAGGTTCCTCATCAGCGAAGGCTCAGCGTCATCATCAGCGCCTGCATTTTGATTTGATTGACTGCTCCCCCTTACCCACCCCACTCTTCCTCCCTCCGTCCCTCCTTCCCTCCCTCCCTCCTCGGTCTCAGGCGACCCAGAGCTCCGGCGGCAACCATGGTGGTGCACTGATAAGTGAGGAGTTCTGGCCCAATCAGTTCAGAGCGGCAGGGAAGTCAATACTTGTGCTGATTGAGGGTGTCTCTGCTCACTGGAGAAGCGCGTTCCAAGTGACATTATGGGTCGTGATTTTAACTAATGACCTTTAAGAGGGGAGGAGGCTAATGAAGAGGCAGGCTGGAAAATAGGGAGCCTTGACTGGCTTGTCAGTGGAGAAAATGAAGTGTGTGTGACTCTGATTCAGAAATGTGTGTGTGTGTATTTGTGTGTCTGTGTGTGTGTGTGTGTGCACGTGTGTGCATGTGTGTGTACATCTGTGTATGTGTGTGTGTGTGTGCCCTTATATGTGTGTGTGCAAATGTGGTTGTGTAGTTTGTGCTATTGTGTTATTGTGCTATTGGAAACTCACTGTGTTCGGGAAAGTCTGATTTTCTTTTTTTGCTCTGAGAATATAGCTCTCTGTGTGGCAGCCATTCTCTAATATTGCAATCTGGACGTGTGATGAAACTTTTATCAGATGCCTTTTGAAGTCCTCACATCGATGTGTGTGTGTGTGTCCGTGTGTGTGTGAGAGAAGTGGCTTTGTCAGAAGTTTGTTTTGTAAATTTAAATCTCGTCTACTCTGTGTGTATGTGTATGTAGGTATGTGTGTGTGTGTGCGTGTGATTTCCATGGTTGTCGACTGATGTAGCACAGTGTTGAATTGCATTTGTGTTGTCAGTTGTCTGATGTTTGTATCTCTCTCTCTTTCTCTCTCTCCTCTGTTCTATCTCTCTCTCGCTCTCTTTCTGTCTCCCTCTGTGTGTGTGTGTGTGTGTGTGTGTGTGTGTGTGTGTGTGCGTGTGATGCATGTCTGTATTGGCATCCAGAACCGTCTGTGCTGTCTGAGCATATTTGTTAGGCTTTTTCCCCCACAAAAGATTAAGTGTTTCTGTGTTCTTCTGGCAGCTGTTCGTGCTTTAGATCTGAGCTGTAACACATGTAACCTCTGCTGTTGTAGGAGAGAGAGAGAGAGAGAGAGAGAGAGAGAGAGGCCAAGGGTTGGGGGAGTGGAAAAGGCTGGCTTCCCTTGAAATGTTACTGATCACAGTAGTACAGTAGTTTAACACCATTCAGATTATTACTGAACCACCCCTTAGGTAGCTTGATGGCTTGTGTGCACTACATACCATGGAAGTGTACAGTTTCTAGCCATTATAAATTACCAGTTAATCCTTGAAAGGAGATTTTGTAGGCTACGTTTCAATATCCAGGTGAAGATTCAAGAAGACATGACACAATTGAGGACCAGGGATAAAAATCTGAAATGTTGTGTGATAGAACAGGACTATAGAATTTTTGTAAGTCTTATGTGGTGTTTGGGTCAAATTTAACCATTTTTAGAGAAAGAAATACATAAGAAAATGTTTTTAGGCATGGCCTTGGCTTAATTTCAGTAAAAAAACATGTTAATGGAAAAAAAAACATTTAGGACACATCCCAACATCCCCTTTTCACATTAAGGTCCTTCAGAAACTGTTCGAGTCAATTTGACCCAGATACATATTGAAAGACATATTGAAAATATCCAGAAACATACATGTACAAACATACAGTGAGCTGAAGGAACCCACAGTAAGACAGTAGAAGAACCTCATAGCAAGCCAACAGATCAACCCCATAGCAGTCTACTGAAGGAGCCCCACAGCGAGCTATGGGAGCTGCTGGAGACAGTGGGTTCATCTGCTCTGTATCAAAGTAGAGCTATCATTGTGTGCATTTTCCTTTCCATTATCCAAGTCCTTACTAGAGTGGATTTTTATAGAAATTTTATTTCAGTCCCACACTTGCACAAATTGTTAAATGTCATCTTGCAGACAACAGTTAACACTAATTATATTTTATCTGAATTTCTTTGGCACAGTATAAGGACAATATTAAATTAGTTATATGTAAATTTTAACATTTCTATTCTAAGTGCCACAATAATGATCAGTTCAACCCAAACAGTGCGAAAGGGTGCAATTCCTAACGTAATGCAAGGATTATTCCATCGCAACCAAACAACCAGACAGCAGCTTTCCCATGCGCCCAGGTGAGCAGTTCTGGAAGGTCACCCATTTGATCAAGAGAACGCAGGCCTGCTGGGAAGGGACTACTAGTTACATACTCATTGGCACTAACTGTTGCGCACTGTGGGCATCTACTGGCATCCAAATCCAGTTTGCCATTTCACTTTATAAATATTTAATGTGACAGTTTTCAAGTTCAGAATAATGAAAGAATTTTTTTATTGGAAAATCACTGTGCAAAAAAAATGGTTTGCTTTGGAATAGTCTTAGTGGACTTTGACTCCTGACTTTGCTGTCATGCGCATGTGCACCTATGCCTAAGTATTCCTATGTGTCTGCATTCTTGACCGTCTGTGTGTGTGTGTGTGTGTGTGTGTGGTGTGTGTGTGGTGTGTGTGTGTGTGTGTGTGTGTATGTGTGTGTGTGTGATCTGCTGCCTTGCTCCCAATGTCATTTAACACAAAAGTAATTAATGTGTTCCCCAGTCTGGGTATCTGTAGAACCCAATTAAGCAGCCTCTCATCACTTTATCTGCATGGCTAGCCTCCTCCCCTCAGCCTCTTCCCCTCAGTTTAAAAAAAAAAACAGAAAAACAAAACAAACAAAAAAAACACTCACTCTAATTTTTAATCAGTGTTTATTAATGCTACTTAAAGCCCCAAGTATTATACTAATCTAATACTAATTTAATAATATCACCAAAGTCAAATCTCTGTTGTCTTTGCAGATGATGCAACATATGATGAAACTATTATTTTCTCTTTTTTCTGAAGGATAGAGAAGTGTGATAATTAACTTTTTAATCTAAAATAATAAATGGCCACACTTAGGATGGCATAAGGAATACTGTGCCATTTATGAGCATGTGTCCATAAATCTCTTTATCCATTCTATTTCATCAGTTTCAGGAAGCCATTGGTGTGACTGCAAGACATTCGGGACTTGAACAAACGCCTGGATGATTATTTTTCTTTGAGGGACCACAGTGCAGAGATATTCAACATTGGGGCCCCAGGGTCCTTATTTTCAAAACACAAATTATTATTAGCATTTTTTTAAACAAAAAAAGAATACAGTTACAAATCTTAATGACCTTCAACCCCATGGGAGCATTCTAAACTAAATCTTTGTTGGCTTAAGAAGCCTAGATGGGTCTCTCCTTCATTTATGTATCAACTTAAATCACAGATATTTCCCCCTAGCTCAAAATGAGGAGAGGTCCTTTGTTGTATAAATCTACCATAATTTATTATACTCTTCTTTCTACCCGTCTCTACAGGCAAATATGAACAATTTGAATATCATAGCTAAAGTTAAATGTGCTTGATTGTGAAAATGTGCGCCCCACCCCCACACATTAAAGTTGTCTTGAGGGAGAGAGGCAGAGGAGGTAATATTAAGATGTCTAAACATTACAGAAATCTGAACATGATTTATAACCCCACTGTTATCACTCCTTTAACTGCATTGGAGAAATCTGCCTCATATAAACCTGTGAACCAGGAAACCATCATTTTTATTCATTTCGATCTCTTTGTTATGTATGAGAAACTAAAAAGATAATAATAATGATAATAATAATAATTTTAAGATTTCTTTTCTTCTGGAACATGAGCTATCTTACTCTTACTCTATCTGTGTGTATTTTTGTATAGGATTTGTATATTGTTTTGTACATGATGCATATCTGTGATGTCACATGGCCAAAAGAGTCCGTGTTAAATCCTATGTACCAGTTTGGAAATCCTCACACTCAGGCTGTCTTGCACAATGGGAGAGCTGTGACAGTTTCAATCAAGTTGCATACCAGCATCAGTCTCGTTGACAGTAATGTAGAGGAGGGAAAGAAAACTCTCATGGCACAACGGACTAATAGGAAGCTTTTCTCTTGGGCCATCTGATGCCGAGTATGTTGTGTGTTGACATCTTAGCTAGTAGTGCAGTGGCACAGGCTTCATAAATAGGCTGGAGCCTCACCACATGAGGCCGAGATCAGTACCATGGCCTATTGGACTGCCAGACCCACCCACCTCCACCTGCCTCCAAATCTGAGAGATTAGCTCTTAACACAGAGAGTGTTGGGGGTGTTGAGGTGAGTTTGGGGTTTGGGGGTAGCGGTGGGGGCTGCCACCACAGCTCCAGAGTGTGGGTGAGTGGCAAGAGATGGAAGGGTGGAGGGGGATTGGATGGGATGGGGGTGGGGGTGGTGGTGTTGGCAGTGGGGGAAATAATGATCGTATGGACGGGGAGTCCCTGACATCAAAATCAGACGTGAGGGGGCTGGAGAGAGGATCTCTGCACATGGCCTTTAATGTCCATGCTGTCTGCCCTCCACACACACCAAGCGCCCCCCTCACCTGCCCCTGACACCCCTCCACCCTTTTCCACTCCATTCTCTTCATCTCGCCACCCTGGGTGGGCATAAGGCCACTGACAATGAGGGGACTGGAAAGCAGTGGCGACTGAGACTATTAAAGGTGTGATGCTGCTACTTGAAACAGACAGTGGTAGATTCAGGAAAACTCTGCTGTGGCACGGAGCTCACAGGAGGGAGGCCGACTGCCTCAGATGGACAGATCATGAGAGATCATGACGTCTACATGCTGGAGAGTTCCTAGGGCAATGGTTCCTAGTGGCAGTACTGGCACTCTGCCCATGGGCTACCTGGGGTTCTTCCTCGTGGGGTCCGAATTACTGGATCAAGTCCAGACATGATGAAATGCTCGATCAAGAGTTTGTTCTTCATGTGTTTACGTTCTTTTCTTTTTTTAATGTCTGACTCTTTATGTTTCTTATAAGGCACTCTAAACAAAGAATGGCCAGGCCCTTTGATAGTGTAATGCCACTTCACTTCAGTATCAGTCAGTGGACTAGTGGTGGGAGGGGGAGGGGGTGTTGAGGGGGGTGAAGAGCCGATTGGACAGGCTCGCCCGCTTGAGCACAGCCATTGGCCGCCGCGCTAAAAGTCCCCTCACGACCAGTCGCTACCCATAAAGGATGCAATCTCTCTTTTGGCGACTTAAGAATCACTTAGTCGCCTTGACCCAAACCTCAGTGGAAACCCCCCCCCCCCTTCTTACCTCTTTTCCCCACTTCACCTTTTATCGATGTCTGCGGTTATTAATTTAGCTTGGCCTTGTTTTCTATTTCCTTTGAAGAGGGGAGCAGGATGGGCTGGGATGGGATGGCGTTGGGCTGAAGAGAGTGAAAGGGGGGGCCCCAGTCTTAGTTTTCATGCTCTGTTGCCTCTGTCCCCGCTGGTGCTGCTGTGGCATTATGATGATTGGTTTCTCTCTAGCCTCGCCTCTGGCTTTGATGTGACACAGCCTCAAGGTGGTTTGGGAAGGAGAAGAGAGGAGAGGGAAGATGGGAAGAGAGGAAGGAAGGAAGGCAGAGGGGAGGAAGAGGGAGAGAGGAATGAGAGTGGAGAAAAAAGGAGGAGGATGGATTTGGAATGAGAGGAAGGTCTATGATGGGAAGAGGAGGAAGCGTGGTAAACACAGCAACAGCATAAACACGCAGTGGAGATGCAAGGTTGGAGGCAGAAGCCTGGAGTGAACATAGTGATAATCACATAAATGGCGATGTGGTGACAGGGTGTAGCTCACATCTCCCATCTTGGGGCACATACAGTTCACATACAGCAAGCTACCTCTCTACAGTATCCTAGCAAACAGTACTAACAGAACTTATTAAAAGATCATTTAATGGATGCTTACAGGCTTCTACTGCAGTTGTTATCGATAACGCTATGCTGTGAAGGCTTTTCTCTCACATTTCTGTCATGTGTTCTGAACCACAACTGCATAGCCTAGACACCATGGAGACCAAAAGTGTGTCTGCCTCTCATGGGATCCTACGCCATCAAAAAGATAATATTAAAAGTATTTTTTATTTTTATATGTTCTACAGTGTGGAACATTGCAGCATAATTTTGCTTTATGGCAAAAAATATTTTTCCTCTGAGAGGGCAGTCTGATTTAGTGCTTGCTCACTGCATCATCAGATGAAAGAAGATTTCCAAGAAATACTTCAGAAAAATTAAACATTTAATGTGGCAACGGTATGCTGTAATTGTGTCATACATTGGGACATTTGCTATGTATGTTACTGTTATTGAAAAAATACACACAAAGTGGCTTGCATGTAAGAATAAACACATCAACCATGTTCATACGTTCAAACACATGCTCCCCAGGCAGACTGAAGTATGTGTAGCATAACAACTTTTTAGTCCAACATTTCAGCATTGATCATAGAATACAGAGTTGAAAACAATTTCCACGTTGTTCCATTAATAAATGTGTCTGTGTCTGTTAGGTAACCTTTGAAAAAAACATAAAAAACGCACACAACTGTCATTCCCAATTATTGCCTATTTGTAATTTTGTGCATTGAGTTGTAAACCTCGATAAAATGTCAAAGTGCCCTGTGCTATCTAGATGAGCTGTGAAATGCTAGCTTTTATTAGTGCCTGTTGTGTTTTTGTTGGTATTTGTAGGGCATCTTATCTAATGAGCTGACTAAAACAAAAAAAAACCCTCTTTAATGACGTTTTAGAAGTCTGATAAAATCAGGTGAAATATGATAGCTGACTTCTTGGTGCGATAACAGGTAATTTTTTTTTCATGCCTCCGTTTCACCAATGTACATAGTGTTATGTAGGCTATATATCAAAATGAAACTAGTTTTCTCATCTCTTGAAATCACTAAATCATCTATCCATTAATTCTCTCTCTATCTCTCTTGCTCGCTCTGTTATCTTATTGGATTTTTGGATTGCTAATACTAGAGCGATTCCCCTCACTATGTGTTTCCCTTGCTCCCTCCCCCTCTCTCTAGTGGTGGTGCTGTATGTCCAGGGCATCGGGACCAAAGAGTGGAGAGAGGTAAGCATGTTAGTGATGTCTCCCGTGATGCCACCACAGCAGTGAGCCTGGTCCAATTTATCTGAGAGCATCTCAGTGCCACCTGAATGAACCAACACGTCCAGGCCTGATGAGATTGGTTTAATTTATCCAATTAGGAGATGAAGTTCAATCAGACGCACGGGGTCCTTTCCCACCTCTCTTCTTCTTCTTTCTCTTCCTCTTCCTCCTTCTAATCATTATCTTCTTTTTCTTGGATCTCTTTCTCTGGTTTATTGAGCACATTGTGTTCTTTCGTGCTCTGCAGAACTATCAAAGAGTCCCAGTGGTTGACCAGGTAGGGGGGCTAACATAAACAGCAAGAGCACAGCAAGTGCGAGTCAACACTTCAGACAAAACACAAATCACACATTGGCAACAATCAATTCATTTATGAATCTATTTGGCACTAAACGGTCAATATGGTTGTCTGCAATCTGACATCCCTTAAAAATGATGCATAGTTGCAAATTTTGACGTTTGGTGTAGTGTCAGAAAATACCTGAGGCCATCGGGCAGAATAATCAATGTTGGCATGTAAGGTTTACAAATTCTTCTCTCTTCAATGAATCTGGAGAGATTTTATTTTTTATTTTATTTCATTAAATGCATGTATAATCAGTTTGTGTCTGTACAACCCTCTCTAGATAGACAATGTGACTGCAAGTGAGTCTTATTCCATGCACTGTACATATCAGGCTGCTTAGCAACAGGTAATGAAGTCTCATCCGATAAACAGGCCTGTAGTATATTCCCTCCAAAGTTGTGGCCTGTAGTCTCAGATGAATTATGTCATAACAAGAACAAAAGCACAAAATGTTTCATTTTATACTGCCATATTGTCATATCACAGTTTGCAACAAAGCTGAAGTTATTCGTTATGAATCATGAGAGGCTATTATATTTTTATGCAAGGGAAAATATTGGTTGCTAGTAAAAAAAACTTAACCAATTAGCAAAACAAGGAAACTTCTGACATCTGCCACTTGAACTAAAAATATACATTTTCACACCTCATTAGACTATGAGGGAAACTGATCTGGGTCAAATTGCAGCCAGCGTAGCCTGAACTCTCCCACAAGATTTGGTTGCCAGATTGGAGATCATGCTAGACACCCCCACAACACATGGTTGCCAGATTGGATAGCAGCCTGGACTTGCTCATATGTTTCCTCTCGCCACTCTTCTTCAGTCTGTTTTCTCACAGGGGATGTTGCTGTCACTGTTGTTGTTGTTTTGTATGTGTGTGTGTGTGTGTGTGTGTGAGCGTGTGTCTGTGGTTTTTATACACATGTACACATATACATGTGTGCATATGGATGCCTGGATACATTCATGTGTTACTATGTGTGTGTGTGTGTGTGTGTGTGTGTGTGTAGTGTAGTGATGTTTAGGATGCATTCTTTTGTCCATTTTGTTGGTCTTAAACTAAGTAAACTGAGTAACTATAGAAAACTGATACCAGTAATGCCAAGGTCATTTAGACAAGGCAGCATTTCAAAAGAGCTGCCTGAGCACTGGGCCTAGAACAGAAAGGTAACAGGAAAGCTAACTATTGACTGAAGGGCCTTGCAGAAGCACTCAGAAACTCTTTTGTATATAAAATTCCGGACGTCTTTCAGCACTGACCAGAGCGAACCCATTAGCCAAGCTTTGCAAAACTCTCATCACCTGATGCAAGATTAGAACAGCACGGGGGTAACCGCAGCAACAGTAACCTGATTTTAGAACACTGTGGAATAACGATGCCTCTCCCTCTCAAAAAATGAACAGGATAATGGGGACATTATATATTTTTGGGGGGAGTCATTTGATTCAAAATCACTCTCTTTAGCTTTTAGTGTGCTTGAATCAGTCAAATTGTCTTTCCACATTTGTTGCTCTTAATGGTTCAGGGAAATGTACTCCAGAATCTTTGAGAGCTGCAACACTATGCTGCTATCGCATGTCCTAATGGTCATATTACTTGAATGTAGAGACATAGGGCATCCATTTGAATACTGAGGGGTACAGTTACTGTCCCTGTCTATTCAGTCACTGATAGGGTATTATATGAAGCACATTGCTTGTGCTGGATCCCAACATCCTGTGCTATTTTTACTGATGTTTAAAATAGAAATGCTCAGACGTTAGCTACATATGTTAACACTGACTCACAGGGATACGCCGATGTTTATTTCAGCTTTCAAGGTGAGGCAAGGTGATCAGTTCACCGTTATGGTTTCCTTTTATTCACATCCTCTCGGTTGCCAATGTGTTTTATTGCACAGAGTTCATAGAGGCATTTCCATCAGGTCCCTGGCTCGCTGTAGTGCTCTGTGACCAATGAACACACATAATACACTCAGGGTCGCTTGTGGACCACATCTGTCATATCTTGTACGCCCTCATAAATCTGCCCTATATACTGTGCACACAAGGCACAAACAAGGCACACACACACACACACACACACTTGTGATTCATACACTGGCAGCATCCTCTCTTTGTTTTGCTTATTAACAATCAAAAAAGGGTGATGCAACTGTAAGTCATGCGCTGCATACTTGCTATCTGTTCTAGTACACGTTGCCTACACACACACACACACACACACACACACACACACACACACACACTCCATCCCTCTACATTTCTTCTAAGTGGCTCAGCTTTCCTAATAAGCCCCAGTTTGAGTGAGGAATGCTCTTCCTTTCCAATGCAAGGCAGCCCAGGCCTAAGAGCCGAGAGAAGAGTGGACTGTGATGGGTGCAGTGGAGGCACAGAGGCCTCATCTTCTCCCCTTCAAGTGGCACTATCTTTGAGTTAGACCAGCACATGTAGGCAGCAGGTAACCTGCCAGTTATGCTTCCAGCTCCAACTGTCTCTCTTCACTCAGTGGGGGGGTTGAGCGTGTGTGTGTAGTGTGTGTGTAGTGTGTGTGTGTGTGTGTGTGTGTGTGTGTGTGGTGCTGGTATTTATTTCTGTAAGATGCAAAGACAGTTGGAGGTGAGCAATATGGGAGCTGTAAAGGTTGTAATAGCAAGCAAGCTAACATTAAATAGGCATGTCTCTGAAGATGCAGGAGTGAAAAGTGCTATTTCTGAGCGTAGGGAAATGTCTCTTCACTCCAGAAAATAATCCATGTGGTTTAAATTCACTCTTTCTACTTGGGTTTTCCTAGGGGTTTTTTAGGGATTTTAGGGTTGTTACAATCCTAAAGGATAATTCAGCCATTTTCATTTTAATTATTGATTGATATGTAATGTCTATTATAGTGTTTAAATGCAAAAATGTTTTGTTTTCCATCCCACTGAAGAACCCCTTTTGCAGCACCATACCATGTTTCCCATACTACGCGAGACACTGTGGATAATAGATTTACAATATAACCTTGATTAAGTATTTCAGTTTGTGTATTGAACAATGCTGAGATAATCTGGATAATCATGATTCTTCTTATGTCTATGATTTTAGTTTTAAATTTTCATATCAGTACATCCCCAGTGTGTTTCACGTGTTGAATATCAGCCACTATTGTCCCTTTAAAAACTTCTGCTGATGCTGTTTTGAATGAACAGTTAGGACACCATTTTAAGTCAGTTAGGAGGACATTAGATTTAACAACAGTGTACTGAATTTGAAAGTTTTGTGAATGTTTTTGTCATTTTTGGTGAGCAGTGGCAGGCAGCTATTTTTGACTTTCTCATTAGTGAGGTGTGTGTGCTGCAGGCAATAATAGTGAAGGTATAGAATTAAAAAGTGAAGGTACCAATTGGTTTCTTCAGTATGCAGCGTTCAGGGCTACATTGCTGAGGAAATCACGCAGTGAATAGCAAAATTTGTTAGTTTAAGACTTTGCACTGTGCAATGAATCAGAAATCAGTTGAGTAATGGTTTTCTTTACATCTCGTGAAATGTAATGGGGGTTAACTGCAAATGAGATTTCGTTGTCTATGGTTTTTAGAAATTTGACGGGAAGGCTGTCACTTTAAATGGATCAAAGTACTGAGAATTTTCTTTAGAATTACTAAGAACTTCCCTGTCTGTCTGCAACTCCACCTGTGCTTGCACACAGCATTGTGTTATGTAGTAGCAAAATGTTTAGCACATTTGCTCATATTAGCATTAGTTTGTGTGGCAGTATTGCTGTGGTGTATTGCCTTTCACGTGTGTCAGGGCAAATACCCAAAACATGTCAACATGTGATATTTATTTGTGAATTCACTGGTCACAATTGCACCAAAATTTGCAAGAAATAGATTTTCCTTCAAGTTCATTTTAGGGCATGATGAAAACATACTCCGCCTGTAATGTGACCCATCAAAGTGCTCCCTAGTTGCATTTTCAAATGAGTCATGAGTGAGAAAGAGCATAGTCTTCCCTCCGCAGTGTTTTCACCACACTCATAACACTCATATGATTTATTTCCTGCTCCCCAAAGTCCAGTTGAAATGGACTGGAAGGCAGGAGACAGAGTAAACTAAACTGGCGTAACTCTGGAGATCCCACAATGATAGATGTTGGTGCTTCAGTGAATCTCCATAAGAAAAAAAATCTCTTGCAAAAATGTACAATGCATTTCGAAAGAGATAATAGAGAGGATTTCAAGTTGGGATGGGTGGGTGGAAGGTGTGTGTGTGTGTGTGTGTGTGTGTGTGTGTGTGGATGTGGGCGGGCTGATTCAGGTATAGAAAGGGCTTGCGGATCAATAGCTCATCACTTCTGGTTCTCGGCATGATGCCACTGAGTGAGGGTCTAGAGAGAGTTTTGTGGTTGCTATAGTTATAGAGAGATGGAGGACATAAACTGAACTCTGCATCGTCAGGCCATACCAGCACATCAGCCCAAGTGTTTCAAGGCCCTCTACCAAGGAGCTCAGAGTGGTTAAGGGGGGTTAAGAAACTAATCTTAATCTTTTGTAGGTGTCTAGTACATTTGATTCTTCAAATTTTGTCGCTGATTATTTCCTCAAGATTTAATCATGCCTCACACAGACAGTAAATAAGCTTACAGAACAGTCTGACTGAATCCAGTCTTCCTTAAATGTTGTGCCATAGATTGGGGGCCATGATTAAAACCATTTCTTGTTTTGATGACGATGTTATTCTTCTGAAGGTCACATGTTTTACATTTCTTTCCTTTAGTTTGGCAGAACTGAGGTGATTGATAACACCTTGAACCCAGACTTTGTCCGGAAATTTGTTCTCGACTTCTTCTTTGAGGAGAAACAGAATCTGCGCTTTGATGTGTGAGTACATTTTTCAAAACATGCAACTCACAAACAAGGCAGTAGCAGTGAGGCTTTGTTTTTGTACAATATATTCACCAACTCATAGGCTTAGTTATTACTGACAAGTGACATTCACCCATTACTTTATTTACATTTGTAAGGGGAGGTTTCTGTTTATGAACAAACAATGGGCTCTAATTTTAATGGAAGGCAGATTGTGTCTAACAACAAACTGAGCATATTAACAAGTTCTCATGTGTCATCTACAGGTGTTGTGTAGTATGTGGGAACTTACTTATAAATGTTTGTCCTGTTGATTTTGCCTAGATGTTAAATTGGCATTTGCATTTTGTCTATTATTCAAACCATGTCCCAACATGTACATTCATTAACCTTAAATTAACATTAATTACATAAATAAATAAATAACAAAATAACAAAATGGACACATGCACACACACTGACACAATGCACCAACCTATGTACACAGATGCACGCAAAAACACACACACACACATCTTTATATGCAGCCAGCCACACCCAGAGCATGTAGCGAGAGAGATGGATGCCCTCAGCAGGGGGTAGAGGTCTGCACTGATGAGGATCAGGTGGAGCTTAGGCCAGGTCCCAATCTCAAGTCTCTTAGATCCGTTGCATTGATCAGAACCTGACAGGGGCTTCTCTTGAAAGGCCCACCAGGGCTCTCTCTCTCTCTCTCTCTCCCCATCTCCCTCTGTCTGTCTCTCTCACTTACTTCTCCTTCTCTCACCCCTACATCTCTGTCTCCCCCTAGTCATCCATCATCATATTCTCCGATGTGTACATCTTTCCCCTTTCATCACTGTTTTGTGTCGTTTGGTCTATATTTATCTGCTCCACTCTGTGTCATTCTTCTTTTTTGTTCTGTCTATCTCTCTGTCTACACACACACACACACACACACACACACTTCTTACTCCATCTGTCCCCCATAGAAATCAATAGAAGTGACATCCAGGGAGTCATTCTCTCATTTACTTGCACTGATAGTGTGTGTGTGATGTGACCAGAAGGCACCATGGTGCTTGGGATGATCTCTGTTCAAAAAGAAAATGGACCATTTAAATTTGGCAACAAGAATATGGCAAATGGCAAAAGACTTCATCTGGTCTAAACATATTTTGAGGGTCTAAGGACCCTTTTTCCTTCATGGGGTAACATATTCCAAAAAAAAAACCCTTGCTACATTGCCAATAAACAGATGCTGTATGATTTTATTTGATTTTGCTTCAATGTATTTCAAGTGATTTGAAGTAATAGTTTCCAAAAATTAAGATTCATTGCCATAAATATTCAATAAACCTACAAGTAATGTTAAATGGCATCATTTGTGATTCAAGAACTGAAGATTTACACTCCACATCTATGATCTCTCAAGTAGGGAGAGAGAGAAAGAGAGAGAGAGAGAGATGGCTACAATGTAGTATGTTGCAAATCCATATGTAGCATCCATATGTATCTAAACTAATGTAAATGCTTCTCCTTGACAGTTCCATTTCTCAACCACACAGAGTATACGGTATTTACAGACAGTCTGAGCTTGCAACAACCAGCTGGCGTCATTAATTGCTTGCCCGTTGGTGGTGCTAGTGAGGAAATATCAGCCATATGTTAATGCTCACTTCAGGGCATGAGTGGAGCTAGCCCTGGTGCTGCAGCGTCTGGCAGCTGGGGGAGAGGGAGAGAGAGAGAGACAGCAACAGCACAGAAACCAAAGGTGCAGTTGATTCCCACAGACATAATGCCTGTTGAGTCACGCTATCCGGCGGCCCCCTCCCAGTAGCGCTGATGCTAAGCTAAGAGCGCTAATCCCCTCTGAAAATCATTACAAGTAAATAATTGATATAGCAGCAGCACTGAGGTGGGAGGACTGCATAAGTATACTGTATATCTTAGGGTTTTTCATTTCATTTGGTCTTATTATTTTCTTTTTATTCTTATTATTTTCTTTTCCTCTCTATTCATATCTGCTGCCATATTGGTCTCAGTTTTCTTCCATTCGTCTGTTTGCTGACCAAACATATTCTCTGAAACAGCATACTGCACAGACACATGTGGGAAGAAAGAGGCCAGCTCATCTTACATATTCACGCAAGTCTCTCTAAGTATCTTATAATGGTCATTGTAATCTGCGATTGTTTGCTGGCCAATGATCTCAATGATCGTTAATCTTTGAAGTTTACAGACTGTAGGTCTAGGTTTTCTATAAACCTTTTGTATTTATGATTTTTCTCTTACTAAAATGTAAATAATGGAGTACATGATATTCCACAGGCAGTGGGCAGCTGGAGGTGTACTCCTCCAGTTACGGTTGTTGATAATTCTAAAACAGATAGTTTTCCTTGATTGTGATGGTTGAATTCCATTCAATGGCATTGTAAAATCCTCAATATACCATGGCTCCGACCGCATTTCGTTCTATATTGCTGTGCCATACGAAAGTGAATGATGGCTGTGCTTGTGTGTTACTTGGCATGACTTACCATTCAGCAAGAGGAGATATATTTCTTGCCTAAGAATAAGTCACTACATTTCTCATTGGTGTGTCTTTCTTTAATGAAACCATGCCAGGTTAATGTGGTAACCATTTTAGAAACGCAATCATTCACTTGAGTCTGAGTTATGCTGCACTACGCGTCATGCCTAACAACTCCCATTAGCCATGGTAAAACCAGCATAACCCACAGCCTCTTATGGCTTACTGCTTACTTGTAACACATAGAAATAGCACAGTCCCTGACCTTCTTTTGATCTGTAATGGTTAGCTTAAAGTTCAAGTAATGGAAAATCATTTGTTCATTTGGTGCCATTTTGCACATAGGCACTGACCTTGAATCGACTGTCCATTCGTCATGTTTCATTGATATTCTGCTGGCTCTCTAAGACCTGCGCTGTATGTCGTTGGCAACAAGACCCAAGTGGGGGGATCCTATTGCATTTCCAGTACAGTTTAAATATAGATTGGTTACCTCTCCTCCCCCCATTTAGCCTTGTCTCTGGAGACTGTAGTGATCTCTCAGATGTATGCTCAGGGTGAAACACCTCCAGTGTTGGAGGTTGAGCCCATGGATATTAGCGCGAGGAAAGATTGCAGAAAGATTGAGTTATCAACTAGTATTTTTGGCCTCGGCAGCTAAAAACATGAACAAAAACATGGCTGTATTCATTGATAGCGATGGTGGAGTTTGATGGACAGTTTTGTTTAGAGCCAAGTAGCAACCGATAATGTAATAATGGCCAATAATGTAGTAACTGGCAATAATGTAATAACATTTTTGAACCAATAATGTAATAACGTTTTGCTAATAATGTAAATAATGTACTAAAGTTATTGTATTATTAGATAGCTATTACATGAATGGCTGGATGAATGAAAAAAATGCAAAAATGTAATAATTGTAACCAATAACTTAATAGCAACAAATCACTTAATCAAAGTGACACTAGTCACACTAGACTGTTTGGTGTATTGTCATCTTCTCAGATTTGTCAAATACTGTAAATATACTGTACAGACTGGTTCGAATTCAGGGTGATGCATACCTAGGCTGTGTCTGAAACAGGAAGCTAGTGACCTGCTGCCTTGCTGTCTTCATTGTCTAATAAGTTACCTGTTGTAGAAGGCATCAAGGCGCCGGCTAAAAACTTTGTTTCGGACGACCAACACCGTCTTTACTGACAGCTGACAGCTGACTGCATAATTCGATAAAATGTTGGACATTGAAGGCAGTATGAAGGATACATCTATGCTTAATTCAAAATTGGGCAAAACAAAAGTATGTTCGAAGGCAAAATTTTCTGCATTTATCTCATTCAGACATTCCCTTTGAAGGCAGCACTTTTTCCCATTTCAGACATAGCTCCAGTGTGGGTGCCTTCAGCTTCCATATCCTCTCCAACTCCTCACACCTTGATTTTTCTCAAGATTCTCATCTTCCTTCAATCTGTCATTACAGCTTTCCACTGTGTCAGAGTTGTCAGAGTTTGTCAGAGTTGTATCCCATTTCGAATTTAGAACTTCCAATCCATACTTAGCACAGATGTTCCAGTACTGTATACACCATCCCACCTGGTTATCGTACTATATGTATGCCTTGCCTGCCAGCATCTTACATTTTGTCGTTACATGTTGAACTGTCTCAGAGGCTTTCATACATAGCCTTGCCTTGCATGTTAGATCCTGGCCTCTAGCGATCCTGTACTCAGGGCTTGCTCTTGAGTTGCCAATCTGGCAACACTGCTTACAAAAAAAATCCCAAAATGCCAATCCCAAACTCATTTGATGCAGCTTCTTGGCACCTACATACAAAGTGTGTCTGGCCAACCTGTCTTGGACCTTGGCCCAATGTGGCGGGGGTGACCCCAGGAACAAAAGCTACAATGCCTTCACCTGTAAGTCCGTCAGTTGCCCTGTGCTGTGGCAGTCAAAAGAAATATAAAGAAAGATCTGATCAAGTCGTAGAGAGATTGATAGAGAGAGAGCCAGAGTGAGAATGTAGGTGTGTTTGTGTGTATGTGGTTTTTAATTTATCCAGCCAATAACCTAATAGCCAAAAGTTGTTACATTATTGGTTGAGAATTTATATTACGTTATTGCCAAGTTATTACCTTATTTGCATTATTACATCAAAACCAGCCAAAATTACTACGGTATTTGCAGTATTATTATTGGCTGTTACATGCCATAATGTTTAATGTGCAAAAGATTACCCGGTCATTATATTGTAGTATGCGTTTTTGTATTGTATTAAAGAGTGTATTACCAGCTGCTGGCTCTAGAGTCTGTGTGTGTCACATACTTGGCTATTAAGGCCCAATTCTGACTTTGATTCTGATATAACTTGTTACTGAGGATGTTCAAGGTTGTCAGAATTGAGTGGAACCCTCAGGTGGAAGTTTGGCGAGTCTTTCTGAACTTCACAGACTAGCTTTGCCATCTGCTGGGAGTAGCTTGGAGATAAGGAAAGGTGTCGTAATCTTGGTGAGATCTCTAGTGCCTTGAGGTTGATACGGAGCATTTAATGGAGGAAATCTCTTTCTTGAGATGGGGATCTTTACCTCAGAGATCAATACGGAGTCTCAGATGATTACTTCTCTGTGGAGGTATGAAAAAGTCCTTTCTGAGTTTCAAGCATACCACCTCTGACATCTCTCTGAGGCCAAGGCAATTAGCTAAAAAGAATTATTGTGGTTCATATAAAGTTAAGAAGAAAAACAGCTCTTATATTGCATGTTATGTAATATCCATTGAAGCCAGAATAGTTTTCCAGAGATATTGTACAACTTCAGTGCAGTAAAGCATGTCCTCACCATTTATGCTCACTGGTTACACTCTGTTCCTCACTCTGACATTTTTTGCAGTAGTCTGTGTTGTGTGCGTGTGTGCGTGTGTCTGTGCGTGTGTCTGGAGTTGTTCCCAGTAAAGGTCAAATCAAAAGAGGATTCTTAGTTCAGATGAAGAGGCAGGAGATCAGTGCCAGAAAAAGCTCAATTATATAGGAGAGAAGAGGGCAGCAGATCTGTGCCCGAGTCTCCATCTGCTCGGGGTGTGAAGCTGCTGTTCCTTCCTCATGGTGTAACTGATGGAAGGCCACACTCAGACAGCCCCAGACACACACAGGCAAGGACACCACACCAGTTCATGCTTACAGTAAGCGTAACTCTGAGTTATTTTTGGATTTATGATGACAGGCTTTTTTTGTATAGATCTATTTACTGATTATTCAACTGGGTCCCACAGTATTCTACATTTACATCAGAAGAAAATGCTTTTTGTATGAAAATGATTCCTCACCTTTGCATCATAGTGTTGGTCCGTGGCTCATATTCTGATGGGGGGCTGTTGTGTTGTTGAGTTCCGCAAGCGCTGAAATGCTGTCAGTGCTTTTGTCACTCTGCAATGCAAATGAAGCGCAATAGACTTTTGGTGAGTTTATTGCATTTCTAGTCTAAATCTCATTCTTCTGCGGAGCCCAGGCCCAGTGAAGTAATTTTCTTCCGATACGACACAAGAGCGAGAGTATTGCTCATTTGTTGCGGTGAAACCGAGGTAAATTGAGTGAATTAGAGTGGGAGAGAAAGGGGGAGAGAGAGAGAGAGAGAGAGAGAAAGAGTGAGAGATATGAGGAGATTTGAGAGATTTAGAGAGATTTAAAGTTGGGAAATCCAATAAAATGTGAAAGAGCGGTGGTTGACTTCTGTGTAACTTTGAAGACCATGACATTGTTTCTGGATCCCTCTTAATGAGGTCTTTGGTGGGGATACAACTTTTAATTGAGAGCACAGTATATGTACATATAAATGTATATATACTATGCATGTGTATACAGTATGTGTGTGTGTGTGTGTGTGTGTGTGTAGGTATATGTGTGTAGGTTTTATTTTTTCTTGACACAACCAGGGAATTTGTAGCGTCACTGTCACAGAGAGGCAACATGGATTCCACCCATCCATCAGGTGCCCCTACGGGACTGCCATCAGACCCGCTCCCCATGGTCTCTTTCAGCCTTGCGGAGCCTTTACATGCCCATCAAATAAACAGGGGATGTGAAGGGAGCGGAGAGGCACCAGGAATTCAAATGGTTCCCAAAATGTTTTGAGAGGTTTCAGAGGAATAGGATTATACTTTTTGATTCAAGCAATAAAAAACAGGGCTTTTTGAATTGCAAAACCAAGTAAATGTCTAAAATTAGTTTCCATCTTAGCTGCATAATATTGCTATTTATGTCAGACATCCACAACCTTATATTCAAATGAGTGTACATTAGCATAAATCTAACTGTGGCTTTATGGTTTACTGTTTGAATTATTAACGACTAATTATCTTTTAACACGAGGTCTATAGTTGCTCAGGATCTCATAGGGGCTCTATATTCCCTATTCACACTCATTCTCTGTCTGTCCTCTGAATATCTGAATCTTCCTGACCTCTACATGATCTTCTTTAACACCCCAGTCTTATTTACATAGCCTCTCTGTCCCTGTGGCTAGAATTGCTAGTCTGAGCTCTTATCAGTTCCACCAGGCAGTTCAACAACTTCAAAAGTTTACCTGAGCAGGTTGTATTTCATGACTTACAGTAAAAAAATAAAATAAATAATAGCCCCAAAGCATGGTTTTATATCATGTCAGATTCCACAGCAAACACCCAGAGGCTGCCTGGGTGCATGGAAATGAAGGCAGAGAGGTGCCTTAGGTGCCTCTGTGCCTGAAGGAGAATCGGTGTCTCAAAGAGGAATAGAGGCAATAAGTAAAGGTCAACATGCTCTGAGTAATTGAAAAGTGCACAGCCCTTGCCTCCAGTAATATTTATGCAGATTTTCAAAGGCAGTCAAGTCAGTCAAGTTTTTTTTTTTAAATTAGACCTAATTTTTGTCTTTTTAGAGATAAGGCGTAAGCATTCTTAATACCATTTTCTTATAAACTTTGTGAGAAACACATAGAATCTGACCATAAACAAGTGTGGTTTTATGTTTATGGACTCTCGTACACAGGTTCATGAATAGCAATTTCATCTACAGAAATAACTCATAACCCATATTCTGGGGTGTTTACAGGCCAGGTAGTCCATCACTGGAGCACAGAACGATCAGGTGAAATACTGCATTAAACTCTATTATTGTTTAGTGCAGAAAAGAACACTTGTCTTTACCAGTCTCACTTCAGAATAGAGCAGTGCCAGACTAAGTACTCCCTGAAACTTATTTAGATGTCCAATATCTGAAAGATTTGCCACTTGGGACACACTTAAGTCCAGTTGATTTGATGTGATATTATTGGTGAATTTTCAATCTTTCATTTGGAATATAATTTGTCCTACCTCTTTACTATTACCTATGGTGTCATATTACCTATTTGTCATTTCAGATTTATTTTTATTACAGGTTAATAAACCACTTTGTCATATAACATAAGAGCAGGAAATCTATTTTTGAACCCAGAATGACATATATTACTCATATATTAGTCAGTAATATATCTCGCATGTTTTAATTGCCCATGAAGAACCCTGGAGAAAGCCTTCTTTCAATTTTATTATCAGTATCACCAGGGAAACTAAGCTTTCACTGTAGGGCAGAAGATTTACAGCACATTACAGAGGTACTGAAGTATAGAATCAAATATTATGTGTTCTTTACTGATTTTTTTTTTTATAATTTGAATGACTATATTCATTCAGTTTGTTCACACACATAAACAGAGTGACACAAATAGAGAACAAAGATAAACATTCAACAGTAAACAGCTGCAACAAAAAATATCAGAAGAATCATATATTGACGTGCAAGAGGTTGAATGTCCATCTACTTGGGTGTACTTGTATGTCACTGTATGTGACCTAAATTGATTCTTGATGTTTTCAGGGGATTAAATGATTTCAATGTAAGTTTGACTTTATTTGATTTTAGCATGGACTTGATTTGACATACAAACAAGGAAAAAATTGTTCCTCTCTGTCCACTCTCCTCTCAATCTAGTAGCAGCTGATAGGTGCAGGTGATAACACCTCACTACAGACTGGTATATTTCCCAGTATTCCCATACAAATGATATTTAAATAAATACTGATATAGGCAAACATCAGTCTTGGTGCTACTGGACCACTATGCAGCTATTGACACCACTGACCACAGTATTTTATTAAATCAACTTGCACACCGGTCTCCCTGGTGTAGTACTCCAGTGTTGTACGGGAGCTTTTATCTGTCCATTACCAATTTTACATCGACACCAATGTCTTTAACCTGTGGTGCCCCTTGATTCTTGGACCTTAATATTCAACCTCTACATGCTCCTGCTTGGACAGATAATTAAGAGTCACTCCATCAATTATTAAAGCTATGCTGATGACACACAAATGTACTTATCTCTGTCACCAAATGATTTTGCCCCTCTAGAATCTTTTCATGAGTGTCTTAGCCAAATCAACAATTCGATGTCACAGAACTTCTTTCAGTTAAATGCAAACAAACCTTAAGTAATTATCTTTGGAAACAAGGAGTAAAGATTCAAGACTGCTACACTTCTAGACATAAAGGGACTTAAGGCAAGAGAGATCATCAGCAGTTTCAGCAGCCATATGAAAGCGGTCAAGAAATCTGTGTTCTTTCATCTTAAAAAAATATTTTCAAATTCAGAGGTAGTATGCCAAGACTTTCTAGAAAAACTCACCCATGCTTTTATTACCAGTAGTTTGGATTATTGTAATGGTCTTTCCAAAAAAAACTATTTTAACTACAAAATGCAGCTGCAAGTGTGGTAACACAAACTAAGAGAGGTGACCATATTACACCCATTCTGAAGTCCTTGAAGAATTGGTTTTAGGGCACGCTAGTATTTAAAGCACATAATGGTGTAGGTCCGAAATACATATCTGACATGCTAGTGCAATATAACCCTATAAGGACTCTCAGATCCCAGCACAAAGCTGTACTAGTACAGCCTGCTGTCAGCACGAGATACGGTGCGTCAGCTTTCTGCTGATTTATTTGTTTTAATCAAGTGTAAGAGCACTGTAAGAGCTCTTCACTTTGCTATCTAACCCTGGTGTTTTAAATTAAGTTATTATTTTACTGTTGTTGCTTGTTTCTTATCCCATGTAAAGCACATTGGACTGCCATTTGTGTATGAAATGAGCTATACAAATACATTTGCCTTACCTTGCCTTGAATGTCCCAGTCTCTCACAGTTAGGGTATGATAAAAGGGTTTTCAAGAACTAATTTCTTTTCTTCTCAATGTTACAGGTACAATGTGGATACAAGAAGTTCAAACATTTCAAAACATGTAAGGACGTGCTTACTTGTCAGCTGTAAATTCAGCTTCTGTAAAATTAATGCACAATAAGGATTTGACATTTGATGTTGACATATAATTTCATTTCAGAGTCTAATCTAAAACTTTTTGTGTCCTTTTTTCCACACACTTATGGCTGAGCAGAAGGTTAGTATATTCTATGCCTATTTTCTGTGTCTGTATTCTGTGTCTATTCCGTGATGAATGCTTGTTCTTTGGTGACCCAGCGTCAGAAAACCAAGGTTCGTTTCCCAGAACCATAGTTGCTAACTAACTCAGCAACATTGGTGGCAGTAATGCAATTCCAGTTGCTAGGAAGTTAGCAACTATGGTTTTGGGAAACAAACCACTGAGCGGTATGCCACCTCTTTTCTTATTTCAGTTAATTTACAATGTCTTTACAAATATGTCCACTGAATTTGCATTTATATTACTATTTTAAACAAATCAGACATTCTAGTAGCACATTCTATTCGTTTTGAAAGTGTTGTTATCCAGATTACAATATTTAGACAGATTTCCCACATAGTTAAGTTAATTGGTTTCCTTGATTTTGTTTTGTTCCCTTGATTTGAAGACCTATTTGATAAGCACACAATTTTATCGTCTTCTTGAATCAGTGTAGATTAGCAACCATTTCATCATCGGCATCGTCTTCCATTTTGGGTCCTTTCCACAGGACTTCCTGGGCCAGACATTTTGCACGCTGGGAGAGATCATTGGTTCTGCCGGCGGTCGGCTGGAAAGAACGCTGTCGTGAGTTTATGATTGTTCTTTTACTGTTTACCAAAAAACAAAACAAAAACAAAACGTCATTTCATACAACATTCATGAAAAGAACACTTTCCACAGTGAGAAAATGAACAGTGACGGCAGTAGTGTTACTGTGCCTGTGTAATAAACAGTTCAATGCCAAATGGTCTTCATGAAAACCCTGAAATCTGGACAATTGAGCTGGCTGACCAATGGTTGTGGACAAACAAATAAATGCCCAAGGCAGCCATTCAAACACTGAATAGCAATTTCTATTGTCTTAGGGCATAAACACAAAAACATCATGCACCTAGAGTAGCCAATTTATCTTGCATCCCTTGCAGATAGTCATATGAAACTGAGCCTGTACCTAATAAAAACTCAACTGGCGGCTAGAGCAAATTGCTTGCTCATCATTTGCACAGAGAAGCTTCTCATATGGGCTCCGTCATTAGAGGTAATGCCTCTGTAGCACCAGTACAGAACTAATGCCAACTCAGACCTCTGTTTCCCCTCGTCATCAGGCAGATGGGAAGAGAAAGACATGTCTGCCAGTGTTTGAAGTCAAGGACCAGAATTCAGTTCTGTCTCAGGCTCTTGGATGCTCAGTTTCTTTCTTGCTAATGAGAGCTGGCATGGCTAGCTGAAGGCCTCAGACATCAACCAGCGTGTAACATCAGCCAACAAACTCTAAGTTGCTCTAAGTATGTTTCCATAAGACTTGTTGGGGAAACCTTTTTCCATTATTGCCCAGAAAAATATCTAGGGCATACACATAGGAAGATGCTCTGTTCCCCTTGAGTTGAGCTGATCCTAAGTCAGTGTGGGGCCTCCATCTCTCTCTGTCAGTAAAGCTAGATGGTGCTGTATGGCCTGCTCATTTTCCATGCTGAGTTCCTTCACTCTGGGGACAGGAAGAGAAGTATTCCATCCTCTTAGGTTTGGCAGCGTCTTGAGCTGAACTGGGTCAGACAGAGTCCTTTGCAGAATGAGAGAGATAAAAAAATAATAAAAAATAAAAAAATAAATGCATGTATCCATGGCAACTACACCGACTTCTATTTTTTTTTTACTGTGACCAAATTTCAAGTAGTCCTTGTGTCTTTTCCTTTTTTGCCATTACTCTCTCTCTTTCTCTCAACCTCACTAGTTTTTGTCAACCTCAAGCAGAGCGACCACCTGTGGTCAGTTTGTCATTAAGGAAAGACTGAGTAATCAAGGCTGCGTGCCTCACTGACAGCAAAGAAATCAAGGGAATTCCTCAAGCAGCAGGCAGCAATAAATGTAGAACTTCATCACTAGCTATTTTTAAATTCAATATTTCTACTTCCCTACTTTTCCTTTCGCTCTTTTTCTGTTGCTTGCACAATTTGCCACACACACACACACTCACACACACACACACACACACACACGCACACGCACACGCACACACACACACACAAACACACAAACTCACTCACTCACACACACACACACACATGCACACACACACACACACATACACTCACACACACACACACACACACACACAAAAGAAGATTGCCATAGTCATTTAATGACATGGACATAATAAAACAGAAGTGTTCTACATTGCCATACACCTCCGTTGACACAGTTCATGTCATAGTGTTATCCCTCAACATTTCAAAATGGCATAGACTTATATGGTTTCAGCAGAAACCCATGCCCTTGACACTGAAACATGGATTTAGGGCCCTTAAAACATGTTCCCTTGTGCGGCATGCATACAGTATGTCTGGGATATGTATATGTGTATAAAAGTCTCTGCTGGTTTCTCAGTGATCAGTGAAGATAGAGAATCTGACTTGAGTTATATACTGAATGTCTACCATATTTCACATAAACACACACATTCACAGATACATAGAGACACTTACACACACAAACACACACACACACACACACACACACACTATATATATATTCATGTTCTTTTATAATCAAAACAGATGCAGAAAGTTGTTAGTGACCCAGCCACCGAAGAGTATGGCAGTATTGCTCATACCGTGATGTGATGCAAATCTTGTTCACCAGATTTATCACACACACACACGTACACACACACACACACACACACACAGAGAGAGGGAGAGAGATCACATCAATTTCCATTATTTAACAGGTAGCTTACTCTGGCCTACATAAAATGGAAGCAATTTTTTCTGCTTTAATTTATTTCCCGCCCCCTCACCCCATTCTAATGACATCAGTATATAGATTTAAGGCTCCTCTCCTCCCCTCTCTCCCTCCCTCACTCATTCACTCACGCACTCACTCTTTGCCTTGAAGATTAGAAATTCAAATTGGTTTGCATAAAAAGGCAGCTCGGTAGCTTTTTTTTTTCTTTTCTGAAGTTGTTCCCCGTGCGTTTGATTGCGAGACCCCAGAAGGAGGAGAGTTCCAGGACTCTGCACAGCTGTAATTCAGCTTCTGCTTCCAGAAGCCTTTCATAGAATGTTTGTTGGGAATTCCAATCTCCCACGACTCACTGGTGCATGAAAGATCTGATGGAAGCTCTGAAATCCCAAGAACAGATCTACCTGGCCTATTATCCATGAAGCATTCTTCATTAAAGTAGGTCCTTAATGCCCCGACTATTACAACATCCCTATGCGCTCAGAACACTTTCTTTTGGCATTTATTAATGAATGATGGACAGTTTCATAGGAGTAATTCAAATGTAAATGTACTGTATTGGCAAGCAGTTTCATGAAATATTAAATGGCCATATGCAGCCATGCTTGATGTGTCTCTGTGGACTTTTGACTGGAAAATACTGGCACAGATTCAGGCCTTTGATCCACAAATCCAAGAACCCTCCAGCCAACAAGTACAAATGTTCATTGTTTGGACTCCCCTTCAAACAATACCATATAATTTCATTGACTTTGCAACAAATAATTTTATCATTTTATCATTTATCTTTACAATTTATCTAATACTAATTCAAGTATGGCAACTGTTAAATTATTATTTCTGACTGCACATGAGCAGTAGTGTGTCCTGTATTATGCTATACTCATACATGCATATGCATTTCATTTCATATTGACATTGTTCAGCATGTTGTAGATGTATTAAATGATGTTACTACTCTATTTCTTTGGGTTTCTAATTTGACAGATGTAATATGCTGTCACTCTACATCTGATATCTGAGATAACTATTCCTTATAGTTGAAATGGCTTGCTAGCCAGATACTCAACCTGTCTAGCATGAGAAATATCATTTTCTAGGGCCACACATGTCACCGGATAAAACTGCAATGTTTAGTTTAGCGCTGTGTGTCAACTCAGAGGACATTTAGACAAAATCAGGACTGGTGTTTGAACCTATTTTTTGAACTCTTTTAGTATTGACTCTCTAGTTAGATCTGTTATTAGCTGCAGGAGTCGCAGTTAAGGTGTCAATACTGATCGTAGTTCAGTCTCAATTTAGTATTGATCCACCATAAATGCACCCCCACCCACCCTAGTAAATAACTGAATTGTAATGGAGAGAAACAGGATAATGAATTGTTGCTATTGCTCATTGGTAGCAACGAGTGAATGCACTTTTCAGTGAGATACATACCTGCTGTGCGCATGCAGGAGAGACCCTCCCAGAAGCCTTCCAGTATTATTTGCTGTGGCGGCAACATAGACTCATATGAAAGGGAGAGATGTGGCCTTTTGAAGTGGCTGATGATGAGAGGCACACTCACAGGCAGTATCTGCACACAGATGGGATATTTATGTCTGAGTCAATACAGCTCCCTCACTCCCTCACTCGCTCGCCTCTCTTATTTATTTTTGTAAAACCTCTGTGTGTGTTGCCATGGAGAGGAGACTTTTGTCTCTGTGTGTGGGTGACTTTGACCCAGCAGAGTAGTTAGGATTTGAAACTGCACTTGGCCTCCGGTGCACCCCGTCCCATGCTGCACCACTCACAGGGAGTCTGGGGTGAGGAGAGGCAACCTGGACCCCGGACAGAGAGAGAGAGCCTGGGCCCCTCACAGTGTGGAAAAGGTCTGGTCATGTTTCAGATCTAGTGAGTCTTTATTCCTTCCGTCTGATTTTATATACATATATATATATATGTGTGTGTGTGTGTGTGTGTACGTGCCTGCACTTTCATTTACATTCACACACATACACATATGCATACACACACACAAACATACATTTCCATTAATGACTAATCTTTTTATGTTAGGTGTAAAAGCTAAACGGCTTCAATCAATTCCTATTAATTAGAAGCAGGGCCCTGGGGGAGTGCTGGCCAGCGGCAGAATAACTTCAGTGAAAGTAAATCCCAGTATTAAGAGAAATGGCCTGCCAGTGTTGGTCACTGAGATGTATTAGAGAAGCGCTAAAAAATCAGCTGTTTGGGAAGGTGACAGCGAATTACACCCACTGTCACACAGAGAGAGAGAGACACTTTTCTCTCTTTCTCTCTCTCTCTCTCTCTCTCTCTCTCTCTCTCTCTCCTGTCCCTCTCTCTCTCTCTCTCTCTCCTGTCCCTCTCTTTGTCATCTTCACTTTCCTGCTTTGGCTTTTTCGTTTCATGCTCTCACATGTTAAAGACACTCATTTGCATACAGATAATATATAATTCAGGACTAAGTATGCCTGCTCATATTTATATACCTCTATTTTTATTATAAGAGTAGAGGTAGATGTTTGTAGTGCCTTATATACTATGCATCATTGATAAAGCTATCTTTATTTCATATTTAAATAATTTTGACCCTTGTCCTCCTATAACCTCCCACCATGGGCAATCAGGTCACAGTCCTTCACCAAAAGGACCTGTAAGAATAATGTCCTTTCCTCTCTTGAGCACCCTCACTCTGATCACATTAAGATTCAAGTGAAAGCAGGCTGTTGATGCCTCCTACCTCTCGCCCCCTCCATCTCTCTCTCTTTCTTTTTCTCTCTGTATCTGTCCTACACATTCAAATACACACACACACACACACACACACACACACACACAGATAGAGAGAAAGAGAAAACACACACGCACACACACACACACACACAAAATATCTCCTCATAGGCTTTTATGTCTCGTAAAGGCTGTGTCTACCACTTTGTGTTGCTCTCACCAACAACAAATGTATCCTTTGTTGCACAGCATCATTAGCGTATGTAGAGGTGGGCAGATTGTTGCTAGGTGTACAATAAACCTTGTGTGCTTTTATATCAGAATGGAGTGATAATTAGGGAGTAGGTTCATATTTATAGTTGTTGCCTCTGCGGGGTCAGAGGGTTAACCCCCTACAAGGAATTCAATCCATTCATTTTCAAAAACATTTCGTAAGGGCCAGCCTAGTACTGTACATTTTACTGAACTGAACTGCCTTAAATTGAAACTTTTGTTCAATTTGTGCAGTGTTACCTGCTACAAAAGCTCCTGTCATCTCTTCATGGTGTGCTGTCAAAATACTGTCTCTCCATGTGCCTGGCAGCCCTTGGCTGAGCTAAAACTTGGTGGTTTGGATATTTTTAAGCACACCCTGGATAATAGTTCTATTTTTCTTTTTAATAATATTAATTTTTGGGTGCTGTAGATAATAATATGAGGTTTTGCTGTTTACCTTTTGACTTTGACGGAAGCAGAGGGCCTTCAACTTCTCTTAGGCCAGTACATGACAGATACAGTCCATCCACTCATGATCTGCTGGAGCTATCTCTCTCACTGGATTGCTTTGTACCCTGGAGCCTCCATTTGGCTGAGTATAAAAACAGATAATGTGATTTAGAAACAAAGAATAGTGAATCAGTAAGCTCTCACCTTGAGGGCCCCAGAAAAAAAAAATTCTGATGCTCATAAAACAGCAACTTAATTAGCTTTCATGCCATTTTAACAGAGAATAATTAGGGCTACTGCATATTGTGTACGGGGGGAAATTAATTCAGACATTTATTGCTAACATGGTGGATTAAGACAATATCTTTCCCAGTCTTGTCCAAAACCACATATAGCACTAATTGCACAAAGTGCAGATGAACAACGATCAACAAGCAGTGCACATTTCTACTGTCTAGGTCAGTTAGTGATTTGCAAGTAAGAGGATCGAGTGCAATAGAATTGATTGTATTGTGCTGTGCTTACTAATGAATGTGATAAAGTTTCCAACACATTCAAAGCCTACAGTGTTATTAGGTTTCTTAAATCACTAAAGGCTGTTTCTCCTGTAGCGGAACAGATTAGAATCAAATGTGACAAAGCAGCATCAGACAATTATGCAGTGCCCTTGGATAGAGCAGGCATAGACTGTAGATTAGACACTGCAGTGGCTACTTTAAGTCAAGGCTCACAGCTGTTTGATTGTCCTGGTTTGAGCTGTGCAGTGCACCATTTTTTACAGTCATTAATTACTATTTATTTATGCAAATCTTGCAACCTTAACTGTTTAATTTAGAATTTACTTTGTCTTTTGAAATTTACTTTCATTAATATTCGTATATGTATATCATTTTTTTTTTGCAGATGTGAATATAAACTGCTACCTTTTAATGTCTGCAAAAAAATAGCTTTGCCTAAGATTGTGAAATATAGTTGAAATAATTCCATCTGTCAAGTCCTTCAGCATTAGCAGCTGTTTGACACACTCAGAAGAAATGATCCTACACATTATTTTCAGTTCAGTGAAACTCCTCACATTTTTCTTTTCAATTAGCTTTCAGTCTTTTTTCCATCCTCAAACTTTGCTGTAAAAATTGACTGTTCGACAGGCCGTGAAATGCATTGCTGGCGTGAACACTGAACACGATTCTCTCAGCCTGGGTGTCTGATCTGCATCCAAATAGATAATTAGCTTCAAGAAAATCCTTATGCCAACCACCCACAGATGCCCTAACACTCACTTCCACACCCTCCACGCAAACATACGTGTGTGCAGAGGACTAGGGAATAGTGGCACGGTGAGGGATCTGCAGGAGGATGCTCTCTTTTTTTGTCTGTTTGCCACCCCCCCTTCACACACACACACACTCACACACACACACATACATACTGTCTCTATTTTTCCCTCTCTTTCTTTCTCTATCTACTTGTCTGTTTGGTTGTCTCTCTATCCCTTGCTCACATCCCCGTGCATCTGTCTGTCTGTCTGTCTGTCTGTGGTCAGAGGTCCTGTGGTGTGGACATGAAGGAGGCACTATTTCTACCCCACGCTCCTCCTCCCTAGTTAGCAGGCTAATTTATTTACCAATACGGAGGGTAGGAAGATGCACCCCCACTGTGTTTTGTGGTGCATGCCAACTAGACTAGATGTCTCTGCTTCAACAAGTCACCCCCTCTTCATGTACATGGCTACACACCTGCTACTGATGCCATGACTGCTTGTCAGGGATACTTTTTATGCTAATTGTCTGCTAAGCTTTTTTTAGTTGTATTTTAAATGTATAATGCTATTTCTGTAACCCTGTCAATTCTGTTGGACCACTCAGATACCCTCTTGGTACCACTCAGATACCCTTTTTTTCTTGGTTCTAGGAAAAGCAACTGTGTATTTTCTCCAAGGTTCTATGATGTGCCCTTGTGTATTTCTTGTTTTATAGCCACGGTGGCAGGCAGGCAGGTAGGCTGAGTATTTCTGTATTTTCTCCCTGTTCATTGTGGGAGAGGTTGGTTTGAGGGACACCCTGCACAGATTGTTTCGCTTTTCCGGATGCGAAGGAGGAGAGGAGGGGAGAGCACAGCGTTGGGGGGGGGGGGGGTGGAGGGGTAGAGGGGCACACGGCAGGGGGTGAAGGGTAGGAAGCTGCCAAGAGCTATTTTTGGTTATGTGGAGGAATTGTGTGTGTGTGTGTGTGTGTGTGTGTGTGTGTGTGTGGTGGGGAGTAAGAGATACAGAACTGATGGGAGGCTTCGGCATGGAGCTGACAAAAACCAACTTGTGGGACAATCTGCTCCCGAGAACAGATTAGATGGATTGAGAGCTTCATTAGTGAAGAGGCTGAAAGAGAAATTAAGAAAAACGATGATAAAAGGCCCACAGTAGGGTTGTCAGCGTGTGGTAATCCCTCCCTCTCTCTCTCTCTCTCTCTCTCTCTCTCTCTCTCTCTCTCTCTTTCTCTCTCTTTCTCATTCTCTGCTGTCCTCTTGTAGCGTCACTACTGCTCATACAGTAATTGGAAGGAGTTTGTTTTATTTTATTCATGGACCCAGATATGCCATGTTGTGATGTGCTCTGTTGGCCCTGGTGGAATTGCTGGGAGTAGCTCACTACATGCATTTGCATTATTGGAGCGCTGCTCGTGACGGTGGAGAAAGTCTGCCAGAGGTCAGTCTCCACAAAAGGTCAAAATGCTTCTGTCGGAAATCTTTGAACATGTGGTCGACCACCGTGTTTGCATTCCAAAAACGTTTTTCTCTCTGTCTGAAAAGGAAATAAAAAGTGAGAAGCCTTGTTGAGTAGGACTGATAAATGCAATGACTGTTGCAGGCTACAGAGGGTGAGAGAGAGAGAGTGAGCCGCTGTTTACTGTGTGGGTTTTTCATGACTGTTCAAATTCATGTTTCACGAGTTGAGCATGTCCTCGCAGCCCTTCTGGATGCGCATACATTTAGACCCGTCGCCCTGCCCTCTTGCTTCTTGCAATTGCAAAAAAAAGGAGGTCAGTCTGTCTCTATGGAGACCTCATAGTGAAAATGCACACAGTGGCTGCCAATCACAGCACTGAGGCCTCCATTCCAACACAGCCTTGACTCCCCCATTTGCACCCATTATACTGATAAAAAATGAGATCTTGTATGTGTTGAATGGGACAGGAAGAATACCATGGGCCTCTGTCGTTATTGAGTCTCTGACTTAATTGACTCTATCTGTGCTGGATAAAACTGTAATAAGCCTAGACTCCCATAAGGGGAGAGCCTGGGGATGGGAGGGGGGATATCTTTATGAACGTACTTCTTTGTGATGTATATTTCATTGCTTGTGTGTGGAAGGGTTGTTGCCATGTAGACCCAGCTATCACAAGCTCTCCATCCCTCTCAGGGTGTCATTTCTAACAGGGTCTTGAGGTTCACCAGTGCCAGAGGGAACTGCTGAGGAGCTGTGTGTTATTCATTTTTTTTAATGTACATGCTAGACTCTGGTGTATACATTATTCACAGACCTGTTTCATAAGCTATGCCATATGGAGGTACACTAAATGGGTTTGTCATGAAATCATTTGTAGAGTATGAGAGAAATCTATAACACTTTAGATTATTGTACACATATTCTCCATTAACTAGCAGCTTATTAACATGCAAATTAGTAACATGCTAGTCATTTGTTAGTCATTACAAATCACTTATTAAAATTATACAAATCACCTTATTCTACATGACCTTATTCTACCCATAATAGACTATTAACTAAGAATTTCTCCAATACAAACTCCTAATTACTGTTCAGTCATAGTTAGTAAGTTAGTATATGTAATTAGTAAGTTGTATATGAATTGTGATCTTAGCATGTCTTGGTTAGTATGGGGCTTATAAGGCAGTAGTACAACAGGAACAGTTATTCTCCCTCAGTAACATTTAGAAAGATGGCCTATACATTGGAACAAAACCCAAAACTACAAGTACTAATAGTGTTCTAAGTATCATAAGTCCTAATTAAGTCTTTTTCATTGAGAATAACTGTTCCTGAGAATAACTTTTCCTGTTGTACTACCACCTTACAAGCCCCTTACTGTGTGAAACATATTGAGATCAGAATTAATATGCAACAACTATCTTACTTATTATGAATAAGCAGTAATTAGGAGTTTATATTTATATTACAGAGAAATCTTACAATAGGTGAATCAGAGGTGTTTGTTTAGAGGCTTTAGACTTTCAGTCTGACCTCTTTCTAGCTAAAACCTATTAGACTTGTTTCCCATATATAATACATATTTATCCTGAATGGGAAATATGATTTCTTTTTTTCCTTCACTGTTCATAGTTTTATTATAATGTGCCAGTAGCTGCAAAGCATTAGACACGTTTTTTTTTTTTGTTTTTTTTAATTCATGAATATCAAAGTGGGATTTCTGTTCCACCCTGGCAACCCACCAAAAATAGGAGCTTTGTGTACACAAGGGATTATATGCCCTTCCCTTGGCCCTCTGTCGAACCACACAGATGATGGGTTTCCATCACATTCAGGCACATGAATAGCAGCCACATGCATTGAGATCATGGATTCCAGCATGGTCCCCAAGGTCCTTATGGTGGAGCAGCCGTTACGTTGCTTGACTAACAATCCGACGTTCTGCATTCGTTTTCCTGAACCCCTCATTGCAAGTCTGTTGCTTTGGATAAAAGCATCTGCTAAATATCAGTTTACTTGACTTCAGTAGTATTTATTTGACTGGTTGCTTGTTTATTAAATATTTAAGTTGCAGTGTCTCTTCCTGTGACCGCCTGTCTATCTTGTTTACTGAACTTGGGTGTGTTTTGACTTCTCCATGAGCTCCTGGTGCAACCAGACAAAAGGCAGGAGCAGCAGCAGCAGCCGAAGAAGAAGCCGTTTCCCCCTCTGTGGCTCCCCTCGTGGGCACGGCAAATAAACTGGATGGCTCTCACAGCGGTGTGCTGATGAAATGACAAATCAATTAATAACCACCCCAGCCTCCATTCTGCTTCCCGTCCCTCCCGCAGCCCGCCAACATCTCTCCACCCAGCGAATTACTCATCCCATCTTGAAGGAAAACAAACATGCATAATGAATCACTGTTCCTCTTTTGAGAAAGGCCAGCGCCTTCCTGTGTGTTTATGGGGTGTGTGTGTGTGGGGGGGCCCGTCCTGGGATGTTGAGTGGGTCTGAGGAGTCGCTGAGCGTCTGGAGTGTCTCTGCTTTCACGTGTCCCTGTCCACGACGGGGCACAGTCTGAATTGAGGGAGGTGAATTGATTTTACATGCTGTGAACTACATGGGCTGAATACCGTGCCTCCTCACCTCTCACTGCCCACACCACCCACCACCACCCGCAGCTTTGAACAGATGATTGGACCTTAGGATCATTATGATTCTATTACAGTCTTAAGAGATGGACGAGGTGTTCCAGGTGCAATTGGTCATTTTTTGGTCCAGTATAACAAATTTATTTGTTAGTGCCTCATTACCTGTGTCCAATTTGAAGTTCTTTTGCTGGGAAGAACACGGATGATTCATTAGGTTACCTTATTTTAGGCCCTCCTGTGAATCATACTTCTTTAATTTGACAAAAGGGAAATTTGTGTAGCTCTGTTATATCCGCTATCTCGTCACCTAATATGAGGGAATCATCATGGTACCTACTGTGCATGTGTGTGGTTGTGTGTGTGGATTTGTGTGTGTGCGTGTGTGTGTCTTTGTGGATGTGTGTGTGTGTGTGTGCCAATACTGGTAAAAAGGCATGAAAGACCTGCTGCTGTCATCCCTAATTGAAGTGGGTGACAAAAGCAACAGCGAAGGCACAACACGACAATTTCCATCTCCTGTTCCTAATGCTCTCATCCTGCCATCTCCTGTCCCACTCCCGTTGCAACCCCCCTTCCACACACACACACACACACACACACACACACACAGACACACACACACACACAACCCCCCTACCACCCTCCCCTCTGCTCCCGTCTTGCTTTTCATTTTCTGCCGCACATGACAGCTTTCTCAGACGGAGGTGGTGTAATTGAATGAGCTGTTCCTGCTGCCACTCTCCCCCAGCATCGGCTGGGATCCTGTCAGCACAAGGTGGGTGGGATGTGTAGGGGTGGGGGGACCCTCAGTAGGGATGAGGGGGGAGAGGTGGAGGCTTCCTTCGGTGGGACAGATTGAGCGTGTCACCAAAACACCCCCCTCTTCCTCCTCCTCTTCCTCCTCCTTCTCCTCCACCTCCATACCTCTCACTGCCCTTTCCTTCTGATGAATATCTGCCTTCAAACAGGATAGTTCTGCACTTTTAGCCACACACACACATACACACACACACACACACACGCACACACACACACACACACACTCAAAAAAGCCTTTACAAACACCCCTTTCCCCCACAGTGCTGTAAGCTGAAAGAGGGCAGACGGCCTTAGATTGGAAGCAGAGATGTGAATGAAATCGACACTCTCTGTGAGCTTGTGCCGTTTCCATTTGCAGTAGCCCTGCAGGATGGAGGCGCTGGGCTGGGCTGGGTTTGGCTGGACTGCACTAGTTCAAGTTCAACATGTCTAATAATCAGGAGGTAGTTCTAGTTTTACTTGAGTACATGTTTTGCTTGTTATTTGTATTTTTACTAAGTACTGAGTCCCAACACTTCTTCCACCACTGACAGAATCACAGAAGCAGCACTGCGGTTTCTGTTCCTGTTTGCCTGACTCTATCTGAACAGATAGTGACACACAGATATTGCCTGTGTTATGTTATTTTTGTTTAAGTATAGCTTTGGGCTTTTTTGCTATCCCAATGGAGGACATAGGACAGTGTGTAGAGTGTCAGAAAGTGAGTGAAAGAGAAATATGAGGTGTGAGCGAGTGAGAAGTGATTGCGTTTTGGATTTGAAGCCCAGGCCCCTGTAGGTACTTAGATTCTGGGTAGAGATGCTGTGATCCTTTGTGAAATGAATGGTGTAAATTCATATTACAAGGAGGTTATAGTGTAATATACCTGTACAATATTTGTGAAATAATTGAATGCCTTTAACAGTGTCACATAAAATGTGGCCAGATTTGCAGTAGAGCTCACCTATGATGATGGTTGATGAGTAACCATAGTAACGCCATAGTAACGCCATTTAATGCCCCAGTCACCAGAGAAGACAGAGTCAAGCTCAGGGTCGCGTCTTATGTGTGTGTGTGTGTGGGAGGGGGAGACACTAGGCAGCCATTACATGGGGATGTACGACATAGCAGAAGATACATGCAACTTGTACTCGAGTGTTATCACAGGGGAATCACAAAGGAAGCTGGAGTGACTGGCCTCCGTGAAACAGCATGGCTCGTTTGAGTTCTGACATCCTTTTAATCCTGAAGTGCAAGTGGCACAATGGACCTCATGCAGAGATAAAAGGCTCCAGCAGGTACCCTGGATGTACGTCTACAACTGAACTGCCACCTTTTGAAATGGTGACACCATTTCCATTCTTTGAAGTGGAGTTTGATTAGAGGAGGCGTCCTGTGGGGAAAGGGAAGGCAAATCAAAACCTCAAGAGTGTCTGACTCAAAGCCTGTGAGGCACTGACACAGGCCTCAAAAAACACCACTTCTTGGAATCAGTAACCATCAGGAATGTCCTAAATTGACATCATTGTCCTCAGGTGGATGAACGCCTCTTTTAAGCCTTTCTCCTTTTCTCTTAGTTCACCAAAGGCAAGTTGGCTCACACCTGCTGCTTGTCTTAGAGTTTAAAAATAAGATACAGCTGGGGAATGTTCAAAGGTGCCTGAGTAAAAGTTTAGAGAGACGCAAACGTGTGTGAGTTTCGAATGGGTCTCATCATGGAGGTATTAATGAGCTCCGTGAGGACTGACGTGGCTCTCCTTCTTTTCAGCGCCTACATTCCCGCTGATCGCCGTTGGAGCGTTCAGTGTGGACAGGGTAATTACTCCTGACGAGTAAGCGAGTTAACGGGGTTTGAATAAATTACTCTTCACTGCCATCTTTCTTTCTTTCTTTCTCTCTCTCTCTCTCTCTCTCTCTCTCTGTCTCTCTCACTGCTCTGTTCTGCCTTTTGCAGCCACCGAGCATTTTGAACAGTTTGAGTAATTTCAGAGATGACTCAGGATGTGCGCAGAGTTCATCTCACCCACCCGACATCCTCAAGTGGTTTTTAGTACTTTAATTATCCTATTCTTTTTCCTGTCCTGACCTCCACTCTTGCACTTCAATTATGCATCGTTGAAGCAGGATATGAAGATGTTAAGAAGGAATAATCGTTTGGAGTATTTGTCTGTCTTAGCAAGTTAAATATTCATTCAGTATTTCTCTTCATCTCACTTTCTTGCTGCCCAGTTTTGGTTTGTGTCCGTTTGAGTTACAAAAGCAGCGCTTTTATTTTGAAGTTGGGTTCCTCAGAGCCTAGTTGAGACTTTTCCCTGCCTTTGTGCCACTAATAGAATCTTAATCTCAATCTCAGCAGACCTCGATCAAAGTAAAAGTCCAAGGACCTCATCAGTAGCTTGACCAAAGTCGGTTCCATGCTGATGTGTTAAAGCTCACTATTTGTGAGAAAAGACCTTTGTGAGCAGGGAATTACTTTGAAGCTGTTAAGTGAAATGTTGAAAGGCACCAAAAACATAAAATCTATTTTACCAAGTTGGGTCCACCATGTCTGCTGCAAAATTGTCTCCTGGGTCCCCTCCCAAATCCACCTTGTCATCAAGCCCCATCTATCCTCCCTGTTCAGGACATTTTGGATTTCATCTCATTAATTATCCAGTTAGAATATACAGAATATGTTCAACTCCCTGCAATCATGTCTGAGCTGGCTATTGAATCCTTAATCAAATGAATATGAAACAGAATAGGAAAGCTCTCAAAATGGACTCTTTTTTCCCCTATTTAATCTCAACATGAACGTTTTCTCCTAGATTCCCCCCTCTGTTTCACTCCATTCACAAACCCACCCCCGTGCCTCACTCTCACTTCTGAGTTTTGTGTGAGCTTGAGGCTTGCTAACTTTTCTGAAGGGTGTTTACATAGTTCCCACACAATTATTTTCCAACATCACTGGTCAAGTTGAGACACTCATTCGTAGCCTAACGATAAAGCCTAACTGCATATAGTCAGACAGGCATTGGACAAAAATAAAAGCATGATGACAAGAGCAGTTTCAGTCATTGTAATTTTCCCCCCGTGGTGAAGAGGTTATTTTTTCAGACACAGAAATAGAAGCTATGAATGAATATGGCCTGTGTCTATGAATATGCCCTGCCAATTTAAATACCATAACCCATACTCATTTTGATCTTTTTTTCTCTTGCGTCGACTCATTTGTGTATGTGTTAGCGTTTGTTTGTGTGTGTGAGTGAGTGTGAGTGTTTGTGTGTGTGTGTGTGTGTGTGTTTGGGTGTGTATGTTGAAGAAATGAGACAAGAGAGAGCAATCTACTAAAGCTGTCTGCCTACTTACAGTGTGTCCTTGCCTACACAAGTGGAGGTGTGTGAGTATCTCAATGATTAGATTTGTTGCATAACATTGTATCTGTCTGCAGTTGTGTAATGTATGTGAGTGGGAGAGGAGCACCTTAGTGGTGTTTCCGTGTGCGTGTGTGTGTGTGTGATAGGTAAAAACAAGAGTGAGAGTTAGACTGCTAAGCTTTGATTGTATAATGTGTGTGTGAGTGTGTGTGTGTGTGTGTGTTGGGTGGGAGAGGAGGCTGAAGTAGTGTGTGTGTTTTTAGCTGGTGAACGCTGGTGCGTGGTATGGATGGTGTTCTTGTGTAACGTGTGAATAGTGTATGAGCTGGACAGGGTTTCCTCTGGCGGAAGTGAAGTGCGTGGGTGTCACGGGGAGCTCTGGACTGAGACAAGAGCCAGGAGACACCCTCTCTCTCTCGCGCTCTCTCTTTCTCTCTCTCTCTCCCTCCCATCTCTCTCTCTCTCCCTCTCTCTCTCTCCCTCCTATCTCTCTCCCTCTCTCCCTCTCTCTCTCTTTCTCTCTCTCTCTCTCCCTCCCTCTAACACACACAGAGCAGACAAACGTTCCACAGACCAACCTGACAGTCAGTCTGTGATGCTCTGATGGTTCCCTTTTCACTTCTCTACCTCCCATCTCTCTCTCTCTCTCTCTCCCCCCTCTCCCTATCCCCCTCTCCCTACCCCCCTCCTCCTGCAGCCACCCTAGGCTTTGGATCTCCTGTAGCATGACCTCCTCAGTTTCCCAGAAATGCAGGCTCGTAGAGTTCCTTCCCCAAACCCTAGTTTCAATTGAATTTCACTCATTTGTGTAGTGATATACATGTTCTTTACAGACTCCTGTTCCTGACTTGTAACACCCAAGATCCATGCTCTGATGGCAATAATGTGTTTCCCTCAGAGATTATCCCTTCAAATCCAATCAACCCTTAATTACATGTATGCACTTACACATGGTGTTATTTGGATCTTAACACCGGGTAAGAATTACAGATCTCAACATTGGTTAGAAGTATGTCAGAATTACATAGGTCTGATCAAACATACAGTGTCATGCACAACTCATCAATAACAGTTTATGGGTGTACATGGCACCTTCGTCTCCAGATGGACAAGCTACCTACAATAGCAGAGATGGAGCAATACTTCAGTCTTTTCACACACACACACACACACACACACACATTTCTCAGTGGAGGAATGAAAGGCCTTTGCCACTTCTTCCTGTATGGTTTGAGGTTGAAGAGCTGAGAGTTTTACTGAGTCTTGCCTTACATTTTTAGCCTGAGGCAAATATCAGTGTTTCACATTATTCTGAGAATCCTGTGAACCTCAGCGTCACACAGAACCACCGCTACACACAATGGAAGCTGTCATTCGTCAGCGCCCAGATGGCTCATTGTCAGCATGCAAACTGATTGCACAAACGTGACCTTGTAGATATCAGCAAACCTTTCATTCTCCTTGCATATGCTCACCTCAAGCACAATACAACCTGATGCCTGGCAGAGATACACTTTAGTATCCACAAGAGGAGGTGGCACCAAAAGAGAGCTAAATCAGTTATTTCTAACCTACAGGAAAATACACCTGTGTGTGTAGTCTGTGTGTGTTTTTAATAAAACTTTCAATATACTTTTGCAATGCAAATGGTTGTTCCAGATTCTATGATTGTTTCAGATTCATTTCATTTTAATTGACACTGAATTTTACTGTTTGGATCAATGGCAATTAGTAAGCCCCAACACTATTGAACACCAGCACCACTAGTACCTAGACATATATACTATACATTTACACTTAAAAGACAAGATCGCTCTTTATTCAATATCACCACATAAGCAAGTCTCTCACATATAGATCGTGACACATTCCTTCTGTGGCTGATTGAAAAAGGGCCTGGAGGCTCGTTAGCATTGATCAGAAAGCACTGTCTCATCCCAACCCCCTCCCTCTCCCCTCCACCCCCGCGCACGCACACACACACACACACAGACACACACACACACACACACACACACACACACACACACACACACACACACACGCACCCACCCTAAAAGATATTTAATCTGGGGATTCCCCTAGCTCTGTGTCATATCGCAGGCTTAAATTCTCTTGCCAAATGAGATGACAATAGCATTGATCTGCCCATTCATCTCCTGATGGACAGTCCAATTTTCACGCGGGGCCGATTAATTCACTGGACGACAGCTCTAGCCTCCGTGGGACACGTGCTCCCCAGCCCGTCACTGTGAGCCTGTGAGAGAAGAGAAAAAGAGAGGGAAAAAAAAGTGTCTGCCACCTTTTAGTCCAGAGGTAATAACTGACCCCGGTGTCTCGCTCTCTTCTTTTTCTCTCTGTGATGGTCTTTTCTTCTCTCTCTGTCTTTCCGACCGACGAGCAGAGGAGGAGGCGGAGAGTGATTACTTTTCCTCTTTTTTCTTTTCTCCCTCTATTATACCCCCTTTTGTTCTGTTTGACCGTTGGATTGCGGCTGTAGTTCTGCTGTGATATTGAATCTAAATGCGCTGACTGATGGCTATTGTAGTATGTCACTGATGCTGGTCTAATGAATATACAATCTCATGTCTGACCCGTCCCTCTTTCTCCACGCCTGCAGAGGAATCCCAGGGAAGAAGTGTGGCGCCATCATATTCGCTGCCGAGGAGCTCAGCAACTGTAGGGTCAGTACCCATTTAAACATACACACACACACACACACACACAAAGACAGACAGACAAAAGACACAGACACAAACACACACACACAAAGTACAAACACAAAGACAGACAGACAGACAAAAGACACACACACACACGCACACACACACGCACACACACACACACACACACACACACACACAGACATAGACACATATATCCTTTAACACATAGTCACATTGGTGGTTGCAGCCTCTTACATCAGGCATTGCCCATCAACTATGTCAGGTTATGTACCGTGCATTATGATCAGGACATCACATCAATACTGTGAGAGCCCTGTGGATGTCCTTCCATGTCACATAACTGTTGGAGCAGACTCCCACACACACACACACACACACACACACACACACACGCAAACACACACACACACACACAAACACACACACACACGCACACAGGCACACACACAGAGAGACTTTCCTGTGCTATCCCTTGGAAGGGAAGAGATCAGAGGTCTCAGGCAGGAGGAGTGAGAATGAACTGAGGCTCATGCTTTTCTCTCTCTCTCTCTCTCTCTCTCTCTCTCTCTCTGTGTGTGTGTGAGTGTGTTTACTCGCTTTATTACTCACTCTCTTATTCTCTCACACACACTTCTCTTCTATTTCTCTCTCTCTCACACTTTCTCTCTCTCTCTCACACACACACTCACGCACAGTCTCACACACACACACACGCACACACACACACACACAATATAAACACAAACACTTTCACTCTCCTGCTGCACTCACTAAATATTCTTTGTTCTTCTTCAAAAACACTTTCTTTTTTTCTTTCTTTCTTTAAAGCTCAGCTCTTTGTCTTCGTGAGTTTGTTGACATGTTTTGGCTGTCTGCCTTTATCTGTTTTTTTTTCTCTCTCTCTCTCTCACTCTCTCTCTTTGTTGTTTTCATCCCCTGAAGTGAGTGCCACGCAGGCCTTTCCATTTACTTTCCTCATTGTGCACTCACTAATTTTTTAATCATAGTGACAGAGCGCAAGGAACGTGACATCAGGAAATAACAACAGCGGCAACAGTGGAAATACACAGCCAACACTTCCTGCGGAGATACGCAGATGCAAATGTGCAGGAAGTAAATAAATAATGAAATTAGGAGCAAACGGAGCATCAGTCAGTCCCTTCTGAATCATGCATTATTCATTCCTCTTTTCTCTTTTCCTTTCTGAATAATTTGGAGGGCTAATTTTAAGGACAGAGATGGTGCGAATGGTGATCACCCGCTGGTAGGCACCACTTTAGAACGATCACAGACAGACAGACAGGCAGACAGACAGACAGACGAAGGAAGACTTACAGAAAACACTGATGAAGATGAAGACTTCACCACTCCGCCACTGGGTGACTACTGGACACGCGAGACTAAAGCACAGCTTCACTTCTTCTGTGATATTGTCATGACATAGTTGGCAACCAAACTAGCGCTGCTCTCTAGACATACAGCAGAGCTTGTGAATTGTGCCTGAGAGCTTGGGGGTGTGCTGCGAAGCGAGGTTACAGGAATACGGGTAACTTTGGCAAAAACCACTGGCCTATAAAAGAACACTGCACATCGCATCTGTTGTTTCTGACATGACGTGCTGTTCTGAGATCAGTGGATACCCCTGGGGGTTATTCCAAGAAGTGGTAAACCTGGCTTAGTTAACCTAGAAAAAGTGATAAACCTGCTAATAGACTAGTTTGCTAGTTTTGTTTAATTACTGTAATTACAGTTTGTCAAACTGGGGTACAAGTACCCCTGGGGGTACACGGATCAATTCCAGGGGGTATGCAAAATAGATATGTGAATGGATTCTTCACCATCGTGAAGTTCAGGTAGCCTACAGACTATACGTGGAAAAAAGATCATACACTCAAACTGTCAATACAACCCAATTGTCATTACATTATTAGGTACCATAAGATGTGTTTTATTATGTACCATAACATGTGTTTTATTATGTACCATAAGATGTGTTTTATTATGTACCATAACATGTGTTTTATTATATACCATAAGATGTGTTTACATTTTATTTATAGCAATAATTACAAAAATATTAAGTGTTCAATGTGTCTGTGGTGCAGGCACTCAGGAAGGCATAAGAGCAGAGATGGCAAAAGCACACACTTCCCATACTCAAGTAGAAGTATAGATACTTAAGTAAAAAAAAAGACTGATAAAAGTGTAGATACCTACTTGACTTCCTTACTTAAGTAAAAGTAACACATACAGGCTCTGACATGCACTTAAAGTATAAAGTAAAAAGTTCTGTTTTGACTGTTGCTTTTGGTGAAGGAAGCAGACTGTAGCTGCAGTGCTCCAAATTAACCGCTGTAACAATCCTTAACAATTATTTCACTCAACTTATGGCGTTTGAAAAGAAATTCTATTACTGTCCTCCTATCCATGGTAGAATTGGCCTTAATGTTGGGAAGGCACACCATATTGGCATGAATTGAAAATATTGGCACAAATGCATTAAGACAAAAGTACCTAGCCTGTTTTAAAAATGTAAGGAGTACACAGTACAGATTTTTTGTTCAAAGGTGAGGTAAAAGTTGTCAGAAAAACACAGGTAAAGCACAGAAACCTGAAAATCCATGCCCCTCTGTCTTTGTACATACAGTAGTTACTTCTCTGCATAAGAGTGCTACATGGCAGATACAAGTTTGGAAACCACTCCAGTAAGACAGCAGGTTTAGCAGCTATTAGCAGGTTTACCACTACCTCTGCCTTAACTACCTTCTTGGAATACCTCTCTGAAGTTACCTAGGTAAGCCAGACACCCTACTTTGTAGTGTACCCCCTTATGTTGTCATTGTTGTTGTTTTTTACTGTCCCTAATGCTTACCCTGCTTCTTTATTGGCATTCTCAGGTCCACGTTTAGATTCTCTCAACACTCCTGAGTACTTATTAAAGGTCTGGCAGAACTTCAGTTTGCTCTTGCACAAAGTCCCTGAAACTTTTTGTGACTTTATTCTCAAGCAGCATGATAACTGGTTGGGCTGTTTTCCTATGAATGTGCATGTCTGATTCATGTGAATATCCCAAGATGCTCTGCATTTAAAAACATTAGAAATCCAATTTCTCTGTATGCAGGTAGGGGAAGGACGTTGATTAAATTCCACCTGACGGATGCGATGAATAATGTAAATACAGAGATAGGGCAGGGGAATCTGTTTTTCCAGATGAAGAGTGTGAAGAACTATCATCTGTTTCTGTACATACACACACACACACACACACAGAAGCACATTACAATAAACACACACACTGTGTGTCCTGAAATGGCACGCTGTACTTAGGGAAGAAGAGCTTGTGAGTCACAGTAGATAATAGCTTCCTCGTTAAAGCATATTTGTAGAGTTAAAATGAGATGTTTGGCTTTTGCTTGTGTTTTTTCCTGTTCTGTGTTTCTTTCTTTCTCTCTGTTTTTTGGTGCACAGATATGTGGTGGGCATAATTTTATCCCTTAATTGTGCTTCCTGTTTTTTTTGTTTTTTGTTTTTTTTTCTATTCTACATAATTATGCCGTGCTGCTGAATGTAATTTAGTTTATTAAATGCATCTACTCGGCCAGGCTCATTGCCTTTCCTACTTGACCTTGAAGTCTATCTTTTTACAGTTACTAGTGCGCCACATAGACCATGGCTTTCTGGAAACTGTTTTTCTTTATGTGTACAAATGCTCCTCATTACTCAAACTGCGCTCTTGTTTCTTGCATCAGGAAGCATTTATGACCCATTGCCTCTGCCCTCTCTGTTTGTTTCTGTAGGATATTGCCACTATGCAATTTTGTGCCAACAAACTGGACAAGAAGGATTTCTTTGGCAAGTCGGACCCTTTCCTGGTGTTTTACCGCAGCAATGAAGATGGCACGTGAGTGAGAGAGATGTCTGCTCTTGTTCTTATTCTCTTCTGGTTTCTGGCTTGGGTTGTGTTGTTTTTCTATTGCTATTTGATACCCATTGGCTCTGTCTCTGATTACCTTACCTTTATTTCTCTGTGGAATAGCGAGGGAAATAAAAGCCATCCTTAACTTTATGCTTGTCTGCTGTAACATCAAAATACATTCACGGTGTGTGAATATTTGCTGACACTTTCTATGAACCCAGTATTCATAAAGCATTATAAAGACATACATAAAGTGTAATAATGCATTCATAAAATCTTATAACTAATGTTATTAGTGCTCATAACTGCCTAACTTATAAGCCTTTCAACTTGAAGTGTCACAAAGCTTTATAAAGCTTCAATTTGTTTACTGTCCTTTAATATGCCCCATTCCATTCCAAATAATGATGAGTTACAAGTGCTCAGTGCATACTCTAAGTAAGGTGAGATGAACACATAATTACTCATGAAATCAGTAAGGCATCATTACAGACAGTAAGTAAAGTGGTATGTTCCCTGTATCAAACAGACCATCATCTAAATCAGCCATTGTAATGCTTTGTGACACTTCAAGTTGTAAAGGTGTATATGATAACATATTGTAAAGGTGTAAAGGTTTAGATGATAACATACATTTACTATGACGCCTTATGATTACAGTCATGAGAATGTATAAACAGTAATGAATATTAATGTCATTAGTTATAAGGTCTAGTGAATGCATTACAACCCTTTATGGATGGTTTTATAATGCTTTATGAATACTGGGTTCATAGAAAGTGTTACTGAATATTTGTGTACTCTCAGTCACCAAGAAAAGGGTTATAACGATCAAACAGAAATTTAAGGGTGGCCTAATCCTTTTGTTCAGAACTAACACTTCTGCTGTGTTGAACTTTAGCGCAGTGGTTAATGTTCCAGTGATCCTAAGGCAGCAGTCATGGGGTCTAGCCTTAGGTGGAGTCTGTGCTCTCTCTGCCCCAGGTTCACCATCTGCCACAAAACAGAGGTGGTCAAGAACACCCTGAACCCCGTTTGGCAGCAGTTTACCATCCCTGTGCGTGCTCTTTGTAACGGAGACTACGACAGGTGAGGCAGGACAGATTGCTGAAATACTAATTTCTCTTTAATCTCTTTAATTTTGGTCTAGCTCCAGCATGGGATTGTTTAGGGGGAAGTGGGAAGTGTATGTGTGTGTGTGTGTGTTTGTGTACCACTTTACTTTACTTATTGCACTTTCAACTTAAAATAGTGCAGATTCTATGTTAGCAATATGCACTCCTTGTTAGTTCTGTCATTGTGTTGTAGCTTGAATGTTATGCTCTTTTGTAAGTCGCTTTGGATAAAAGCGTCTGCTAAATGCCTAAATGTAAATGTAAATGTAAATGTTTGGGGCGGGGGGTCTCCTCCAGATCTCTCCTTTCGACTTCCCTTCTTGTTTCCTTACTATCCTATACCTATACCTCACTCTTACTATCCTTTCTTCCCATCTTCCTCTCTCTCTCTTTTTTTTTAATTCAATTCAATTCAGGAATCCTTTATTAGCAAAATTTTTCAACAGCTTTTTTGCCAAAGTTCAATTACATATACACAAAAAGTAGATGCATCGAAAAATAGTTACATATACGTTTAGAGCAATGTTGAAAACGACAGTAGGTTAGACGATATGACAACTGCAATAATATCATACAAGGAGTAAATATGACATACAATGATTTATCCTCAAGGGACGAGGTGTGCATGATGCTCTGTTAACCAACCCATTGGTCAAGACCTTGTGTGTGAGATGAAGGATGAAGGACGAAGGCAACACTGTCTAAAGCAGCTTAAACACGTCTAAAATCCATGCGGTAGAGAAATCTAATTTTCCCACATGCTGGTTGGAATGCTTACTGTTGATTAAATTACTGATGGAGGGTGCATGGCATGAATAATGTAAAGATGTAGGCTCTGGTGCTGGTGCGAATGTAAAGGTAAAGTGCGTGTAGATGGTGTGTAAATAGTGAGGATGAATTTGAGCTCGCTTTCTTCATCTGTAGACTGTCTTCTCTCTCTGGTGGTCAGAATAATGCCAGCAGTCGGCCGTGTTGTCTAAAAGGCCCTCGCTGGTGTTATTGTGACTAGCTGCAGGGAACATTCCAGCGCAGGCTGATAATGTCTGGCGTGTTATTGCGTCTGCAAGAGTTGGGTAATTTCCATCTCTCAAATTATAATCATGCAAAAAATAAAAGTTTCACAAACGGAAACAAAATCAGTTTCAATCTCTGTGAAGTCTCAGTGGTTCATTTCACTAACAAGCATGAAGTATGTGAACATTTGTGTGTGTGGTGTGTGTGTGTATGTGTGTGTGTGTGCGTCTCTGTGTGTGTGTGTGTGTGTGATTAATCTGTCACCATTCCATGAAATCTGAGCATAATGTGAACATTACTCTAGTGATTACCTATTCAGAATGTGAATCATCTCTCATTTTTTCCCTCCAGATTTCTTCTCCCCTGCCTTTTACTTCCCTTTTTCTTTGTCTTACTCTCCTGTTTTCTCTTCCTCCTCCCTCCCTCTGGCTCTCTCTCCCTCTCTCTCTATTTTCCTTCCCTTCTCTCTCTCTCTCGTTCTTTCTCTTTCTCTCCATGCCCCTCTGTCTCTTCTGCTATAGGACTGTCAAGGTGGATGTTTATGACTGGGACAGAGATGGAAGGTAATGCTGGTCTCCTCCTGTTCTCTCTTTTCATTTTACACCCTCTCACGAGGAACCGTCTTCAGCTCCTCACTCCTCCGACATCACAAACAACCCCTGAAAGCAGCCAGCAAATGTCAGGCGTGCGGTGCACCAAACTCCCCATTATCTCCTCCAGCTTTGGAACCAGTGTGACATTCGAAAAAGCAAAAGCAGCTTCCCCTCACACAGCGCAGGGCAGAAGCGTGGGAGGAGAGAGAGGGGTGCCACAGAAGAGAGCCTGGAGGATTTCTTTTTTAATTGAGCGAGAGCAAAGGAGAGGCTTTTTAGCAAGAGGAGGGAGAATGTGAGGTGATTTAGGGTTCTCATGAACCTTCCTGTTCCATGTGTATCACACACACACACATACACACACGCACGCACACACACACAGATTCACACAAACACTCCCACAAATGTACACTAAACCTCCGTCGTAAACTCCTCTTCCGCCCACACTCTCTTTCCCTTAGTTTTGGTGACGACCCCCTCAGGTAAGATCTGTGTTCCGACTTCATGGAATGATTGATTGGCAGTAATATCCTAGGGCAAGGGCCGATATTAAAGACGACTGGAAAGCACGACTCTGAAACCTCAACTGGCCTCAAGGCTCCAGGTCAAACGCAGTTGGACTCTTTCTGCACTGCTGCAAGTTCTCACTGCTCAAGGGAGTTTTTGTAGTTCTCTTAGTGAACAATGAAGCTGACAGCACAGATCTGTTGAATGCCACTCCTGGCACACGCAGTCAACAGCCACTGTGTCATCATACACCACAGCACTTGTGACAGATCCGTGCAAAGTGCACTCTTGCAAACCAAAATGAGCTCCCACGCTCTGATTTATTCTGCACATGCGCATGTGTGTGTGTATTAGTAAGTGTGTATGTGTGTATGTGTGTGAATCCCTCTTGATACAGGATGGTAATGTAATATTCTCCTGTAATATTCTCCTTCTCCTCTCCCTTCCACACAGTCATGACTTCATTGGCGAGTTCACCACAAGCTATAGGGAGATCTCGAGAGGCCAGAGCCAGTTCAATGTGTACGAGGTGTGTAACAGATCATCTTCAACATGGTCAGCGTGTGATCATCCCATACAAAAATATGTATTAATATATGTAAATTGCATTTATACTGTTGTTAGTCCATGTATGTCACCTGCTATTATTAATGTAAGTACCAGATATTCATACAGTATATGAAACATTACAAATTAATAGTCTTTTTTAGGTAGATATGTTAATCTCAGATGAGTCAATATATGTATAGACTAAATCTAAAATAGAGTATATGCCCTAGTATTTTAGTCATTTTTAGTGTTTTATCATTTTATATATATATCGTATTTGATATCCCATATGTATGGAATGTCACAGATTAGAGATAGCAGGTCAAGTGTCACTAAGATAATTTATATAAATATATAAATTATAGCCATTTCATTATCCACTCAGTGTCCTGTAGACCTGCCTAGAGCTACATTTTACCATATTTTCTCTGTGTCACTCTCAGAAATAAATCAGCTTTTACTAAAAGATGACAGAATCCTGATATGTTTTGTCATGAACCTGCCTAAGGAGCAATGAGTACCAAAAACATAGAGGAAAGACAAACAAATATTGTTTGACAGATTTTAACTGGACATAGGAGGACAGTTAAAATGAAGCAGCCAAACAAAAAATGTCAAAAGTGTAAAATTTCCCATTCTTTTGGGTAATTATGAATGCCAAAGACAGAACAGTCTCAGCACTGTCAGTGTCTCAGAGACGAGATCTAGGAGAGAGGCTGCAGATGGTTGTCACAGAATGTGCTGAGACACCTGCTGTGTAGCCCAAGGGAAGATCCAGAAGTTTTCACCTTCTCACCCAAGTAATCATGAGGACTAGTGCTGAACACCAGTCGGATGTCTGTAATCAAATTTTTCAGGCAGTCAGCCTGGAGCCGCTACCAGGTCAAGCCCTAACCCACTCTGTTCATTATCACGCTGTCAGGAGTGTGTGTGTGTGTGTGTGTGTGTGTGTGTACATCTCTATCCATCACCCATTCTCTGTGTTGACCTCTGATTGTGGATCTGTTTTCCCAATCAGGTGCTCAATCCAAAGAAGAAAGGCAAAAAGAAGAAGTATGTCAACTCCGGGACGGTGAGTTGAGTGTGTTCCCCCAGTGCCGTCAGCACTCAGCCATCTCCGTGACGATGAGCCTTTGAAGTGTTGCCTCGGACGTGCTCGTCTGATTCTGTTCGCCTCTCATCTCGTTTCATCTTATCTCATCCAGTGTTTTCTGCTTCTTTGCTATCTCAAGGTGACCCTGCTGTCCTTCAAAGTGGAGTCAGAGTACACATTTGTGGACTACATCCGGGGGGGGTAGGCAGTTCCTTTATAATCTTTCACTCACATTTCAATTTCTATCTTTTTGTCTGTTTAGCCAAATGTTTCTGTTCTTCAAACATTTTAAAGACGTGACACACCGTAGTATATAGAATTGAATAAAATAGAATCAAGTGGAAGATGTTGTGATAAACATATGGCATGGTATATTTAGGCTGTTCTATGGTGAATATAGCATGGTTGAGGGATGTTGTTAGGCATGACGTGAAGCGCAGCGAAGCGAAGCTGTGCTATATTCAGGGTATGGAATGGACTCAAGGGGCTTATTGCTTTTCTAAAATGACTTTTACGACATGTACCTTAAAAACTGGTACAAAATGAACAAGCAGTAATGAAATTTCTAAACTATTTAATCTTCAAATAGCCATTCTTCTGCAGAGTGGTCACAGAATAGCACACAGGAAGTAGGTTTTTATTGGCCAACCAAGACGTTTGTATCGAGTTGACCATTATGTATTCTCAGTGCACTAATATAGAACAAAATGCAGTCTCAGCCATGCTGTATGAGGGGATATAAAACCCCAGTGAACGCGATTCAACCAATCATAGTCAAAGATCAGTACTATCAGTTTTAGAAACAGTTGTATAATTATAATTTATTTATGGTGTACATGGAATATGCTCACTGTCTTTCATTCTCTCTCTTTCTCTCTCTCTCTCTCTCTCTCTCTGGGCCTCCCTCCTGTCAGCACCCAACTGAATTTCACAGTTGCAATTGATTTCACTGCATCTAATGGTAAGTTATAACAGGACATGAAATTGCCACCAGACGATGAGTTTTAAATGGTGCGTGATTATATGTAATAGGGCCATATACAGCACATTAACACTTCAGATCTCATTGCAGGACTCTGTAGAGGATGAATGTGTCATTAATCAGACTGAACTTGTCTGGATAGCACTCCATATGTGGTTCTGATTGTGTGCATTGCTATATTTAGAGTGCCCTTTGCTTTTTAGCCATTCTCTGTCTCCATGCAGACCTATTCCTCCCAGCTGGTATACACACCTTTCCACCCTGTCTTCTTGCAGGTATAAGTGCAGTTTCTGGAGCACAGGCAGCTGGGGGTTATATGCAGCTGGGTTGAATAATGACAGATGGAGTGAGCTTTGCCATTTATACAGTATTTTTTTTTCTTAGACAAAAATCATAAGCCTCCCTCAGTAGGAAAAGACTTAGCCAGACTAGTCTGTTTCACCCTCCTTCACCTCCATCCAGACCATGGACGTAATCTGTCTTTCGTGTAAAGCAATAGCAGCCCTAGTGTGTGATCATAAAAAAACAACAGTGAACACCAAGGATGAGCCACAATCAGACACCCACCTGAAAAAAAGTCACTTTGTGTCTGAGTAAGACTCAGAAAGCACCCTTGAATTGGAATGGCCAGGGGGCTGTTATATATTTTTTTAAAAAGGCACATTAGCAGAATAGTCTGACTGCTGAAAGGCCGTAAAACTACTTGTTGCTATGAAACTGTGGCAACCTTTGGTTATTTTCGTAGCTTCTCAGGGGCCCCTAGAAGGAAGGCAGAGCCAATGAGAGGCTCACTTAGCAAAGGCTTCAGCCATTATCTACAGGATCTCATAGCAGATCTCAAGGTCATCAAAAATATCCCCAATGATCATTTTCAGGAGCCTTCAAAGAAAATTCTGATCTGAAAAGCAGTCATCTGTGAAATGAACAGTGTGAATGAACACATGAAAGTGTTTTTCATTTCTGCAGAATCTATCTCAAATTTGTTCTTTTTCTCCCTTCTCACATTGAGCTGATTATGGAGCTGAGGTTTTCCTCCTTCAAGCCTGATTTCTCCACCCTATTTTGCCCCTCTATGCGCCCTACCTCTCTACCTCTTGTGTGGTTTCCTAGGTAACCCATCTCAGCCCACCTCCCTGCACTATATGAACCCCTACCAGATGAACATGTACGCCATGGCGCTCAAAGCGGTGGGGGAGATCATCCAGGACTACGACAGTGACAAGCTCTTTCCGGCCTACGGCTTTGGGGCCAAGCTGCCTCCAGACGGAAAGATCTCCCACGCCTTTCCTCTGGTGAGACAAATTTGACTCTTCTACTCCAACACTGCCTGAATCTTGCACTTCCTATATATATCTATATCTATATCTATGTATTTAGCAGATGTTTTTGCAAAGCGACTTACATTTTGTCAACTATCAATTGCTCAGGGCCAGTCTCCCCTAGAGCAACTTAGTAAGTGCCTTGCTCAAGGGCACAACGGTGGCAGCTGGGATCTGGCACTTCATCTCCAGGCTTTTTCACAGTGGACACACAAAGTTCCCTTCAACCATTTACACACACACACACACACACACACAGACACACTGGTCCATGTCACTCAATTATTTTATTTAGATTGACTGGCGCGGTAGCTCATGAACACACTGCACTCGTTAGCCAATCAATAGAATTTCTAATAGGCCGGGCGGCTGACTTCCTGCTGCTGTGCAGAGGGAAGACGAGTGAGGCGCTGAGGCCGTCTGCTTGGCAGAGTCATGCGCGGGTTGTCGAAGGCTCTAAATGATAAATCAAGAGCTGCATGGCGGAAACAGAAATACTGGGAGCAAATAGCGCCATCTGCCTGGGCTCAGGCTCTGTGAAGCTGAGGAGTGGGACACCAGTGTGAGGGGAATCAGAGGGAAGGCTTAGTCTCAAAACAAGACCCCATCATCCTACCCCACATTGTCCAGGTCTCGTCTACACACACACATACACACACACATACACACAAGCGTCAAAAGACACACACAAACAAATGCACATACAGTACACCCATGCACAGACAGACATAAATATAAACATACACATACACACTTGCATGTAAACATACATACACACACATGCACAAGCACAGGGACACACAAATTAGTACAGACTTATGCACACATACATCCAGTCACACTCTTGCATACTAAAAATCCATCTACTCTGAGACGGAGGGGAGGCAGCAAATGCACAGGAGGGAGTGCTGAGCAGGAGCAGTAGAAATAAGGTGCACTAGCAACTTGAAAGAACTCATGAGGAAGCACACAGCGGCCAGCTTGTTTAAAAGCCATTAAAGTCAGTCAGGGAGACAACAACACCACCAGTGGCCAGCAACACAGAAAAAAACTATTTATTCTTGAAACTCAGACTCTTAATCTCCTGTGTGTTTGTGTGTGTGTGTGTTTGTGTGTGTGTGTGTGTGTTTGTGTGTGTATGTGTGTGTGTGTGTGTGTGAGAAGACCAAAGGGAGAGAGAAAAGAAAGGAACAGTGTGGGATAAGAGCATGTTTTTCCCCCTGTCAAAAAGAGATTTATACGTATTTATTTTGGAGGGTTTTAGCGTAGAGGACAACTTGTTCTTGATGTCTGTTATGGCTCATTATTGTGAGTGATAGCCCATGCCACTGAAATGTTTCCCATTTCAAGTACAGTCATGGTACTTGGGTCAGCATCAATATCCTATATCCCACATACTGAACCGAAGGTTTGAATTCAGCCTCAGGTCATTTCTGCCCCACTGTCCATCTCTCCCACTCATTCCCTGTCTGGTCATCATTCCTGTCAATGAAGGCAAGACAAGTCCAACAATATCATTGTTATAGATGTGTTATTGGTTGGTTTTACTGAGTCAACATGAAGTAGTCTTCTAATGGTGTGGTAGATTTTGCCTTTTGGACTTTTGTGGTAAAGGTTTCTGTGCTAGTGTGTATGAGATGGGCTTGACTTACCGCGCTTTGTGCTTTGTGCTACTTCTCTGAAAGTGAAAGTTTCCTTGTTTGATTTCATTTCTTTTCCAACCCAAGTACCAAAGCAATGGAAAAGCTCTCGGGAGCCCCTGCCACATCGGCGGTGGTGGGAAACTTATCAAGCCCCGTGCTCAGCCATCAAAACACACCTTGAGGAGATCCTGGCTTTGGACATTCTTCTCTGAGGCCGCACAGCTGCCTTCAAATAGACTCTGCCAATTAGGGCTCACCTTAGCGTGTCAAAGCCGACACTCCAACAGCACAGTGCCAAAGCAATTTTAATCAGGCACCAGGTTTCAATTGGATTATGAATTCCATTTGAATTTCTACAGTTGCCTGACTTTGAGCCCGCTGGGAGGCTTGTGTGCATGAGGGTCTTTGCTGTTCAGATGCTCATCATCTCAAGTCAGTTCTTAGTTCTCAGTCAATACACTTCCATTTAATCATGAGATCAGGGACTCTATGCTTATCAATCTGATTAGTCTTCTAGTCTTCTGAAAAGTGCTTGTTTAAAAAGCTACCTGGAGATAAATGTTTGCTTGGAGTGTGTTCAAATAGCCTGGTGGAGAATAGAGGTCTTTTTTATTTATAGTAGACAGACAAGAAGTGTGAGACTGTGTTTGGTGTGTGACCTTTTTCCCAAATCACCACAAAGGTCATCCCGATCAATGCCGCTCCTGTGGAATGATACAGTTATATATAACTGGAGACTGGTCTCTCACTGTACACTCACTGACGAAGGCAGAGCAAAACCTGTAAAAATACATATAGTTATGCAAAGTGCAGCACCTGTGTAATTTCACTAGACACTTTCACTGTCCTTTAATTTTTAACTTTATTACTTTTTTTAGCTTCACACTCATTTTATTAGTATTATTATTTCTTGAAGGTTTCAAGTCGATGGGTCTTGCATCATTCCGTCAGTGCAGGCATTAATCACGATGCTCCTCAGGGCATCAGTCAGTAGCTGAAACCTTGTCTCAGGGGACCTAATCATTGGCTGTAGGTTCCCTCTGTCAGAGCAGCCAGCCGCTTCATCTCACCTCTATTTAATCAAACCGGTTGTCCCATTGGCCCTTTTAAGGGTGATCCGGAATTTTCCTTGAGGTCAGATTCACTGCTGTGGTCTTCTTCAAGAGGCCAGTAATGTTTTTATCTGTACCGGAGTCACCAGGCAGTAATAAATTCTGAGACTGGATTGAAATTGAATAAAAAATTAGCTAGTGGCCGCTTCTCCCATATCTGTACAAAATACACTTAAATTAAAAAACACAATTTAAATGCATAAATACCTAAAAAAGTGTGTGTTAAGTGCGTGTGTGTGTGACTCATAGCCCTTTTCTTCACATAGCCCTTTTCTTTGAAGCCTCCAAGAGCTGTCTGTAGAAAAAGGAATGAGAAAATTTGACACAACATTGACCCTAATAGAAAAACTGGCAGCTAACATTAACTGAATGGGGCACAGGAAAATAAAACTGAAAGTGAGTTTCTGTGTTAGCTGCCAGTTCACTATTCGGTCTATGTTGTGCCAAATTCTCAAATTGTTTTCCTGCCAAAAATACTTGGTGACCTAAAACAACAGGGCTATTGATTGATTCACATTGGATTTCTACTTCAATAAACAAAAATATTTTTGAATCTACCAGTTTTCACTTCATTGCTTAAATAATTAATGTGGAAGCCCTTGGTGACCTGTGTTTCTTGATCAAATATTTGATTTGTGCAGAATTCTAACAGCGAGGATCCCAACTGTGTGGGCATTGAGGGGGTGCTGGAGGCTTACTTCCAAAGCCTGAGGACGGTGCAGCTCTACGGCCCCACCAACTTCGCCCCTGTCATCAACCAGGTGGCACGGTAAGGTGTCTGCCCCTGTGTGTGTCTGTGTGTGTGTGTGTGTGTGTACAAAGCAGCCAGGTGCAGTGAGACATATCTTCACATGGTATGGGGCTGGTCAAGTGTGTGTGACAAGAAGTCCCTGGAGTCTCTCTCTCTCTCTTCTCTCTCTCTATCTCCTTCTCTCTGTCTCTATCCTTTCTTTCTCTCTGACTGACAGACCCTGACCTGTCAGCCTCCCTTGTGTTCACTCTTCAAGGCAACTCCAATAATACATTTGGTGAACAGCGGGAACACACACACACACACACACGCACACACACACAGTTACGCGGACACTCACACACACACACACACACACACACACACACACACACTTTCCAGTAATAGCATTTTTTCCTACTGGGACAAGCCTCTGCCACAACTAATTAAAAACTTGGTGAAACAATGCTTTGGTGAAACAATACTTTAACAATGGAATTGTTCAATACATATGCCTAGCCAATGACCAGAGGCCCAGCACAACTCTTTTAAAGTGAGTAAAAGTACTCTCTATGAGCTGAGTTCACACACACCACACAAGATAGAAAAGTAGACCTGTATGGAAATCAATTATGGGTTTATATTAATACCAAAGCCCTTTAAAGAATCATTGCAATAGGAAATGAATAAAAAGATGTATTGGGAAAGGAAGGTTTTCCAACAGATGCATAATTGTAGCTAAATATTTTATTCTGTAATTTTTTTATATATGAGGTATAGTGGAGTGCCAAACAAACTTTCCAAAGCCATGAAGTCAGACTGTTTGTCTAAATCTTTGTCTGTATCTATCTGTCTTTGTCTAACACACACACACACACAAGCTAAAAAGTGCAGTGGTCCTGGCTGAAAGAGCCATACAAAGGCAGCCAGCCTGTCAGGAGTGCTTTTCTAGCTGGCCTGTTTACTGAGACAGCGGAAGAACCAGTTCACCTCGCTCAGTGCATTAGTTACGTCTTTTACACACTCACACACAGGCACACACACACACACACACACACACACACACACACACACATAGCACAGACACACAACAACACAAACGCTCAGCGTGGCTTGCCATGACTGGAGGGAAACTTTTCCACTGAGTTATGCTGATTTCCACTCAAATTTACCGCATCCTGAAGGTGCTGTCCATCAGGAGGTTGGGTATATGTGTGTGGGTATACAGTATGTGTGTGTGTGTGTGGTGTGTGTGTGTAGAGGAAGTTATGAGGGTGGGAAAATAGTCCTCTCTGTCTCAACCACTCCACTCATCCATTCCATCATCCTCCCTTCCAGCTTGTTTATTTATAGCAGTCTCATCGCCATAGTAATATCATACTCCCCGCGCATGGCTCTCACTTGCGTAATCACATTTAGAGCAGGAACTTCAACTGCTCATCCACGGACCTCCAGAGCTCCATCGCCTGTTTCCAGAGACAGTTCTCTCTCTCTCTCTCTCTCTCTCTCTCCCACACACTATAAATGCAGGCATGTCATTTCAGCTCTCTCTCTATCCATCCATCAGTATTCATCTGTTTCTCTCTCTACATCCATCCCTATTTCTCTCTCTCTCCATTTGGGTTGGAGCTGGTAAGGATTAGGGGTGGGTGGAAGGTGGGTGTCAGCCAGTGTTCTTGTGTAACCCGTCTCTCTCTCTCTCTCTCTCTCTCTCTCTCTACCATTTCCTCTTCTTTTTGCACTATATATATCACTCTATCACTCAAAGCCTCTCTCCTTCCTTCTCTTTTTCTCTTTCTCTCACCTTTCCTCCTTCACCCTTTCAAACACGTGTAGAGAGATATTGTATATTCATCTGTCCACTCACCCTCTAGTGCTGGCTTGTCTCTAAGAAGACCATTCATGTTCTCATTAAATCAATAGGCAATGGCATTGGGGCCCATACACCCTATAGGTCATCTCTCTGCATGGGGAGGCAGGCAGTTGGGGCCGTGTGAAAAGAGGGCTCTGTGGGTGGCCGAATATGAAGGCATTTAGCTGGTTTCAGCTCTCCCGCCTCCGGCTGCACACTGATGCTGAGTCAGGCAGACAGAGAGGCAGTGGTGGTCCCTCTTTCCCCGTGGGCAAGATCATTACCTGCAACAAGAGCCTAAACAAACACAAACACACACACATACCTACATACGTGTGCACAGACTCACACACGCAAATACATATATACATGCGAGCACTCACTCACAATGCATGCACACAGATAAACACACATATACACACACACATGGTTGCTAAAACACACACGTGCGCGCACACACACTCACAAGCACCACACTGCGAATAACACACACACACACACACACACTGCTCAGACTCAGGGCAGGGTTTGAATTCAGAAATAGGCCTGATTACTGTGGTGAACAGGAATAATAAGACTGATGCAAACTGTTATGCTGTTAGAGTTGTTTGTTCTTGCCAACACTCCCACAAAAGAATGTGAGATTATCATTGTTTTCCTTGATTGCATTACGGTGCAGTTATTTGCAGAATTATGACGAATTCCTCACACTGAACTGGTTTGGGGTCCATTTGAGGCCATCATTTTAGTGTTTAATGTTTTAGTTCTCAAAATGTTTATCATCTGTTAGTTTGACCTGTTTGCTGTCTGTGGGCTTTGCTGGATTCTTAGGCTATAAATTACAAGCACAATCACAATCAGCGGAGGCAGACTCTGACAACACAGACAGACCTCCTGTGTTGGTATATTACAGATAAGCCAAAACATATCAACTTCTAACAGAAATAAACGTCCAAAAAAGTAATTTCATCACTGAACACATTGTTAACTTTCAGTGCTCTCACAAACCCTCCCTCCTGGTACAGATAATGTGCACGCCACTGTGCTGCCCATTAGGCAAGCATAGATTTAAACAGTTTTGCTCAGCTGTATATATGCACTACCAGAAAATGTAATTAATGATGTATTTTTAGCAGTGCAGAGACAGGACACTAAATAGTGACACTGAATGCAGGAAACTAAGCTCCCACTTGTTTGCACTTCACCATTATAATTTTTTTAACACTGTACATCACATACATTTAACTGCAGCCTAACGAGCTAGTTAGACTGACTAATGAACAGGTGCAAAACATTTCTTTTTTCATTCATTCTTTCAAACTTTATTTTCATTATTGGGAGTACAATTGAGAGCAGTTTTAGTTTTAAGATTCAGTGGACATAAAATATTAACGTAAGCCAGTCAACCAGTGAAATGAACAATCTAATATTAATATATTCATGTAATACAATACATGAGAATAAAATCTAATTTATTAATTTAAATTAATTATTCCTGTGGTTCTGAGCCAGTCTGGGTGCTTTTCTGCCAGAACATAACCTTACTAACTTACTTACTTACTCACTGACTTACTGACACACACACACACACACACACACACACACACACACACACACACACCAGGCTTTCCACCCATACGGAATGTCTTGACTAGTTTTTGTCACTATAGCACAGCAAGGCAAGTTTAATTCAGTTATTCAGTGTGTGTTTTTAAGTAACAAGGGAGTGGGCTATCATCAAGTCAGCTTACTAATCCCAGGCTGCTATCTGTATTTCTAATACACAGGCAGTCCAGGTTTTTGAGTTGGCCAAGGATGCTCTAAGAAATCTGTTTGGAGGGACTTCTCTATTACTCTCAGTCAGAAGTACACTAAACTTTTTTAAGTATTTTCGCTCCGCCGAGGCTGATGGCATCAAAATCAAATGTCAAACTTGTGTTAAAGGTTACTGTTAATAAAATTCTGCTCAGACACACGGGACGCACGGTTGGTCGGCTTCACAGGGTTATAACCTGAAACTGGATGAATGCCATGTCGAGGTCTTGACCAAGGGTTTATGGTTTGTACCAGACCTCAAACACCCTAAGGGACTCGGGGCTGAGTGACAAGGTGACAAGATCAAGAAAGTCAGAAAAACTCTGGAAGTGCACATTATAAGATGGTGTGTCCCAGTGTCCAGCATCGATTGGTCTTGACGTTTTACATGGTTTTCTAATAGCATATTTCTAAAGCCATATTTGAAGTGGTTCACAGAGCTGGGTGGATATTGCATTGCATCGCTGCAGGTGTCAGAAATCGAGTCATCACCAGATGAAGAGAGGAAGATGGAGATTGAGACAGAGATATGAGGGATTTATTTGGTTTATTTATTTAATTTGATCCCTGTTGAGATGCTAGATGAATGTGATGGATATGGAGTGTGTGTGTGTGTGTTGGGGGGGTTGGGGTGTGGGGCTGTTATTTTTTGAAAGGACAGCGTGACATTTGGAGAATGTCCTTATCAGCCCGTGGGTTGTGTGTGTGTGTGGTGTGTGTGTGTGTGTGTGTGTTGCGTGTGTGTGTGTGTGTGTGTGCGTGTGTGGCTTGGGGTGGGGGGTGGAGAATGAAGATATGTGGGTCTAAATGCTTTAGAGTCTAACGTTTGATTCTCGATAGATATCCAAGTTTCAGCGTATGTCTGAAGGCAGCTTCAGTTGATCAGCCACCACTGACAAAAAATAGTGTCCCCACTTTAAAGTCAGCCGGTCCTGGTTGCACAGACCAAAAACCAGCATAGCAGCACACTGAACAAGAAGAGCGTGACAACAACTGGAGTGGAGACTTTGCAATCAGTCCCACCGCTTCCTGTGCAACCCCAGGCCTCAAAACAAACAAGCACAATGTCCCCCTGGCTCTTCTTCCCAGTATTCATTGCATACTATTATAAGCAGAGTTTACGTTGTTGTGTGGTGGCAGCTCTGAAATCATTTAGCAGTCATTCATTTCCCTGGCACACGCCCACAGAACTTCAGATCAACACCAAAAGAAATCTGTGAGGTGTCATCATTACAGTCTTCATACAACAGCAGTGTTTGCTCAGATAATTGTGTGGGATTGAAGTCAACGATCCTGAAAGGGAGACGTGTCTGCCTCACGGCGGCCGGTACATTATCTGTTATGCATTAGGTTTGTGTGTGTGTGTGTGTGTGTGTGTTTGGCCTTGCTGTTTACTCTGACGATGTGATATGATGTGTGTACTCCGTGCCTTCAGGCTGGCAGAGGAGGTGACGGACGGCTCCCAGTACTTTGTGCTGCTCATGATCACAGATGGGGTCATATCAGACATGGTGCAGACCAAGGAGGCTGTGGTCAATGTGAGAGAACTTTCACTTCCCACTTCCTACACTTAGCTCTCAGGCATACTCCCATTCACTGCCTCATGCCCTCAGTGAGGAAAGCATGCCAAACCAACACTCTGACGCATACTCTACATATATATGTATATTAATAACTGACGCTAATTTATTGATTTTGCAAAATTTCCCCATCTCTGAGGGCGGTGCATGAGGGAGGTATATACATGGAAATGCTGTGATCTTCATTTCACTTTCTCATGAAATCATGATCTGATTCTGATTCAATGAGCCATGTTTATAAAACTGAGGTTAATGAGATTAACATAGATGAGGTTAATACACAGATGTGGGCAATACACAGTGTAATTTTATTAGTTGGCATAAAACACTGACCTGAGGTTTATACAGCACAGCTTACAGTATGTTCGAGTAGTTTGCGGTACGACAAAATGAAAATCATAAAATTCCTTCTGAATGAGTGGTTTGCAGTTCACAATGAACGTCATGAATCCTGTAATGTTTCCTCTTTGCCTGTTTGTATTCTAGGCTGCCTCTTTGCCCATGTCGATCATCATCGTTGGAGTGGGACCAGCTGAATTTGATGGTGAGTGAAGTTAAAGCTGCTGTCAAGAATTCTGCTCCCGTTTATCAACAAAACTTTTGCTAAACCAAAACTGAACGGCAGACAGCTTTTTTAATGTGTACACTTTTGTGACAGTGTCACAGGTGGGTGGGAGAAGATAAAGGAAGCAGCTGGTCTACAAATTTTTTTCTTTCTTTCTTACTTTTATTGAAATTCAGTTGAAACTGTTAATCGGAAAGGTATCTTTGAAAAAGACAATACAGTTTTACAGAATATACAAAGCTACCATGCACTAATTACAGCAGTGGAAAACCACAGTCTGGTTGGAACTGAGGAGTGAGGCTATGTAATGGTGCAGTATGCCATCCTAAATGTTAATTGGCTAAATGATTGAAGTGAACGGTGTTGTGCTGTGGGCAAAACTGGAGCGTTTTTCAAGGCTTATGACAGGTGATTTCTCAGCGGGACCCATTACTAGGTTTTTGTGGCTTATGTTAGTCCTGTGTGTGTGTGTGTGTGTGTGTGCGCGCACAAATTTATATGAGAGATACAAACACATAGGAAGATCCTAATATCTAAGTAGAAAACCACATTAGAACCCTATCCTTTTAGCTGTATCCAACCACCACCTTGTGGCTTTCTCTCTGCATATAAGTAAACTGTCCTTACAGTGAGTTCTTTTTGATTATTCTTTGAGCAGATAACTGATTTACTTGATAATGGCTCACTCATTCACATGTATCACATGTACTGGCCTCTCATCTACCCCGGTTTGGCTCAATTACCTTGTTTTTGGGTTTACTTTTCTTTATGTGTTAGCCGCACATGATCATCTATCTGTTAAAACCTGCAATATATCTATCTTGGAGCAGCACTGGTGCATTATTTGTGAATAACTTGACTGGTTTTATATTTGTATTGTATTTAAATTGAAAGCTTTCCTAAATTAAAGCCATTTACTTTATAATGTGGACTTTTTTTGGACAAACTTGATTTCTCATCTTCCGGATTTTAGTTTTATTTTCTGTTCCATGATAAGATAGCACCAGACTGCCCTTGCAGTGCAGTAGAGAGGGCTGTAGGTGGTTACTTGGGCCTGACAATAAGTGATTTCTCACTGGGACCTATTACTATTTTTCTGGGTATATGAGCAAAGCCTGAGTTTGTCCTTTCTGTGTGTGTGTGTGTTTTAATGTGTGACAGTGTGTGTGTGTGTGTGTGTGTGTATGTGAGAGAGAGAGAGAGAAATTGTGTTGTGTGTGTGTGTGTTTGTTTTAATGTGTGACAGTATGTGTGTGTGAGAGAGAAATTGGTGTGTGTGTGTGTTTTAGAGAGAGAGCGGGAGAGGGCCTCTGAGTTTGGTGTGTGTGTGTGTGTGTGTGTAGGGAGGCAGGTGAAATGCACCTAGCTGAGTCTCCCTGGGCACCCACACAGCCCTCAAGCTCTTCCATCCCCAGCAGCGCACCTCTCCAGCTGTCTCCAAGCGCCATCTGCCAATCTCTGTGCCATGTCAACACAACACACAGACACACACACACAAGCACACACACACATACACACACATACACACAATTGTAGATTATAGACACAATGTAACCTTTTTATTGTTTCCTCTGCTTTTTGTGTCACAGTAGTGACTCTAACCCTCACAGGCAAAACCTAACCTGAATTTGAAATGAATGCCAAGGTTGTGCTCAGTACTACCATACAATTTACCCACACTGAAAACAACACATATAATACGCAAGACAGCCAGCATAAGTAGTGGAGAACATTAAAGCTGCCTGGAGTGGTCACCCCAAACGTACAGTATGTGATGGACACTATTGTCATCTCTCTTGGCAGCAATGGAGGAACTGGATGGAGATGAAGTGAGGGTGTCCTCTAGGGGGCGATATGCTGAAAGAGACATTGTGCAGGTAAGCTTGCTCCCTGGTTCCAGTAGCGGTAGTGGACAGAATCTATGCCTGTTTCCCAAATGGCATAGAGCTGTACTGCTTACTGCATTCAACCAAAATCCTTCAAGGCAAGTCCCTTCACTCGGCGGCCATATTGGAGATGCCTTTGGGCAGCTATTTGGGATTAACAAAAAACCAGGCCTTATCAAAATAAATAGGGAGATATTCAAAACTCCAGATCTGCGGGTCATACTGACTTAAAAAGTGTATCGTGTGAGTCCTTGTTTAAGTCTGAATTGAACAATGTCAAAATCTACCACTAGATCGCTCAAATAAACCTACAAAAGACATTATTTAAAACGCCATCGCTAACTGATGAGGGCAAGTACGTTTCATTTTCCTCTACCCCTATCAGTTAGCATTACCTGCCAGTTGGCAAATTCTGTCTGCACTGTACCAAATGTTATCATTCTTATACCTTATACCCTGATTTTCTCATTGTTTTTCCTACAAAGAGTACTCAATGACCTCAAACAACAGGGCTATGATTCACACCTGATTTCTCTTTTAAAACAAAATGACACCTTCCATGTCAGCAACCCCTGGCAAACGTGCCACAGTTGGCACGCAGAGGGATTCTAAGTGGCACGCCAGCGATGGTGCGCAACCCTTGTTTTTATACATTAGAAAAAAGTTTGGCTGTCTGATCTGCATTGGTTGTTGTAGGGTACGTCTTCTGTAGTGTGACAGATGGTAATGGATCCTACTGGCTTTAAACATTTTTCCATGAGACGAATCCCAGCGCAGCAGTTGTACCAAAGATCGTTCATCAGTTTGCTGATAAAAGTTGCTCCGACGGTTTGGGCATATCCCTCTTGGAGATCAGATAGACAGAAGAGGTAGTGTGGAATATGCAGGAGGATGCTATGGTAACCCTAGTCCAAAAGTGTCAGTGCAAGTACATTTCCAGTGCAGAGTCTGTCTCAGGCAGAGTATGAGTATAAGTAGGCCACACTTTTAAAAACATATAGTCTTGGCTTTGGTAGGGTAATTAAAAAGAAAAATAAAAACGTAGAACAGTTGAGACCGGGCATAGGACACAGGGTCACTGTGCAGTGTAGAATCAAACAGACCAGTCTGTCTCACACCTCCTCTGTGTGGCATTGTAGCTGTATGGCCCGTGGGACAACGGACATTCTCAGCCTGTCAGTTGAGCATATTAGGGACAGGAGTCTGTCACTGAACACACTCCTCTGTTTGGAGATTGTGTTGTACAGGGGATGATAGTCATTGTTCAGTATACTAGATCTGCTCAGGGTCCTCTTTTTTGCTTCTGATGTCAGTGACTCCAGTTTCATGCCAACAACAGAGCCAGCTTTTCTCACCAGCCTGTCTAGTCATCCGGCCCGCGTCCTTGTGCTGCCTCCCCAGCACACCACAGCATAGAGGAGGACACTGGCGGAGGAGACTGGTAGAACATAAGGAGGAATTTGCTGCAGATGGACCTGAGGAAATAGAGCCTGCTTTGCCCCTTCTTGTAGAGTGTGTCGGTGTTAGCAGACTAGTCCAGTTTTTTGTCAGAAGATGAGGTCCAAGGTATTTGTACATACTGACCGTGTCCACATCCACCCTGTCAATCAAGACAGACAGCATGGGGGGGGGGGGGGGGGGCTGATCTCCTGAATCCATTCTCATGGATTATGGATAAAAGTGCTGTGTGTGTTGTATTTTTAATGTTTTGTCTGTATCTGTCCAACACTCATCGTCATTTTGAGACGGTGCACGAAATGACAAGTCAATCTACATAGGAGTGTTCAGAATTCAAGGCTTTGAACCAGTTCATGAAACAAAAGTGCACCAAATATTTTACTAGTAACTGTTTCTCAATGTAGCTACCTGAACCGAACCTCCACCAGTTAAAATAGAATGTTAATAGAATAGAATGTTTTTTCCCCACAGTAAGTTTTCTGTTTGCAATCATTTTTAATTTAGGCCTACTAAGGGCAGGCCCAATTCCTTACTGTTAGATATGAGAGAAGTGACAATGTTGCTAGTTGCAGAACCTTGGCTATAACAAAAATCCATATTTGCACAAACCCAAAATGATGATTGCACTTCCCGTTATGCAAGTCAGCTAGGAGCGCGCATTTTCATGTGTGCAATTTAGAAAGACTCATTTGGAATGATGGAATGATTATTTTAGATTTTTTGAAAATGTCATCAACATGTCCTGAAGTGCTGCTTTGCACAGCCATATTGGGAATGCTGGAAACGTGGTGCCATAATTATGTGTAGTTAAAAACAATTGACCTGCTGATTGGCACGCACATGAACAGGACCATTACTTATTGACACTACATGCCAAAAAGGTTGCCAACTCCTGTCTTATGCAGTTAGTAATATGGCAGGATGCCATTTTGGGCATTATGGCCTGTCTACCTTGTGAAGATCTGCCTCCCATAATCTTTCTGTGTAATTTCTATGTAGTACCTTAAGCTTACCTTTTACTCTTTGTGTAACACCTCTTAATGTCAACTACAGGAGTTGTTCATTTTTTGTGTCATGTTAAGTTCTCACCTCTGCCCACTGCTCACATTTTTTTCTGCGGTTGCAACGTTTGCCTTCCTCTTCCAGTTTGTGCCATTCCGGGACTACATCGACCGATCAGGAAACCAGGTGTTGAGCATGGCACGACTGGCCAAGGATGTGTTGGCCGAGATCCCCGACCAGCTCCTGTCCCTCATGAAGAGCCGGGGCATTGAGCCCCGCCCCGCCCTGCCCAACGCCAACACCAACAACCAGGCCCTCAACATGCGCATTTGAGCAGTGAGGGAGGGAGTCCAGAGAGGGGATCTGGAACTTGATCAATGCTGCCAACCACTCCTGAAATCAAGTACATCAAGTGCATCCACACAAAGCATTTTATAATTTTATTTTCCATAATAAAGATGGGAGGGGGTAGAAATATGTCAGCTGTTGCTCTTGCTTCCTGTAACTTTCACTCATCCAGAAGAAAAACTAAATCCTCCACAACACTCAACAAATTATTCATAGCAGTCTTCTCAGCAGTCCTCAAACACCTCCATTTATCACTCTTCCTGAAGCCCTTACCTGTCCTTCCTACTCAAGAGCTCACAATCTTAGTTCATCTTACTGAGGGACCTGCATCAGCCGAGCAGAAAATGATGTCTGCCAAGCAAACTTTTCTAATCAACAAGGCTTTCCGGTTGTGCTTATTTCATCTGACAGGATCATGGCTTAGTCACCTAACAAGCATGGAACAGACAACAGAGAAAAAAGACATAGACTTAGCAAGGAGAATCGAGAAAGAGTATTACATTCTGTCACTCCCACACAAGCTCAACACTCAGTCGACCCCTGCTTGCATGCAGTGCATTTGAAACTTCTCCGGGCTCTGGGTTTTGGCAGAGAGCATCGTCACTGGGTGCAGAGATGGCTCCAAAGTGGCATTACATTAAGGACCTGAACCCTGGCTGAACTTCTTATGTAAACTCTCTTGTGTTATTGTGTTGCTTAGCTCATTCTGTAAGAAAGAAAGTAGACATCTTCTTGGGATGGGATAGACACAAAGGAATTTAAAAACTGAATACGGTGAATACGGTCCGCCCTTTCTTACTGACGGTGGGAGCTTTACCTAGTGTCTCTGTGTCAAGGACAACGTGCTCTGAGAGTGTCATTTCGCTCTTTCTTCCACCACATGACTCACATGGAGATGTTCACCTGCTGTCTCCCGCTATTATGCAGTCTGTTGACTGAGTCATATCTGTCTCAACAATGGGTTTCTTGTGGCCCAGTAGCCTAGCCACTGCTGTGCTACAGTCTTTGAATGACTTCATAATTCAAACCAAACAAAGTGTCAAATCAGTCAGAATAACACTGGAAGTGTTGAGAGTGGCCTTTGTGAAACTCTTGTTGACTGCATGCCACAAATCAACATTTTTTTGTACTATTTACATTTTTGGAAACATGTGCAAGTAATGGGAAAAGTTGATTTTATTATTTATTAACCAAAACTTGCTACAGGCAGCATTCCTTGTTTAAAAATTATATGTATTTGTTAAGTGTCACTTGTTACAATATGCCAAACATCATGCATTTAGTTTCAAACATGGCAGTTTCCAAACTGAAATGGCCATTATCAGCTGTTTACATCTATGTGGGTAGTTTCTTGAGTTTTAGGTGTGACATTGATGTGTAAAATAAACCTTTACCTGAGAAGATTCCTGTAATCCACTTATCCTAATTCTTAGTTGGGAGGACAGAAGTGGCTCAAACCTGTCAGTCCCTGTGAATGTTGTTATCGCTTTAATTTCTATCCTCATTGTAGATTTTCTTCCCCGCTCTCCTACCTACCCTGTATGGCTCCAGTCCTGTGTGGGAATGAATAATTCATGGTCTGGCTCACAGCGGCATATCTGCAGCCTCCTTTCACAGGCCTCAGAGCCTGCTGCACTTATTTAGAATAAGAATGATCCACCACAGCCACCTCACGCCTAACAATCTGGGACAAAAGTACTCACATGTTGTCCAAAGAGAGAGGTGGCAAGAGAGAGAGGGAGGAAGAGGAAAGGAGACAGGTGATGTCCCCGGGTCACCTTGACACCCTTATTGAGGAAGACAGATAGAGTCAGCAGGATTGGCTCTTAAAAGCCCAGCTGTCAGCCCATTAAAAAAGCATTTCTAGGATTGCAAAACTGCTGCTTTTGCTATTGCAAATGTATGCGTAGTTATTCTGAGGCTGCTTGGGCATTTTACTATGTATGTGGGTCTAACTTCTGTGAACTGTCATACTTTCATATAAATATGCATGAGAAGTTTCATTATTCAGGATTTTTGTCTTTTTTCCCTTTTATATCCTTCTGCCACAACAGTGGTTGTATTCTCAGTGCAGTGCAGTCATTATGAGGAAGCAGGTGTGGCAGTGACAACTGAGTAAGTTGGAATTGTGTCAAATGTAGCCACAGGGCAAGTGGGGAATCTGGGGCTCTTTGTACAGGACTCAAGTAATATGAATCTGACACAATGAATGACAAGCCCAGAGAAGCAGCAGTGGTATCTCAAGTCCAATAGACATGCAGTATATTTAGTGTGTGCTTGACGAAGAACTTTTCAATTCTGTTGGCCAATTTTGCTTTGTTTCGTTCGGGTTGACCTCTGCCAGCAGTATCACAAACACACTTAATCAGACATGTTATTCCACCATCGTGATCATATAATTACTTACAATACACAGGTATTTTTACTTAGAGCACATATTATGGAGTGCTGGGGATAAGTTGTAGCCATGCCATGCACAAGAATGGACAGAACATGAATACAGTATGTGGCCTTACTTTTTCGTCGAGTGTATATGAGAGTTCAGTTGTACATGTCAGAGCAGTTTGTTACATAATTATGTTATGGTCTGAATTTTATTTCGCATGGAATTTATGGGACCATTATCATCAAAAAGTAATTGTATACCTGAATTTGAAATCAACGTGTAGATAACTGTGATTATAGTTAGCAAACTGTGAATGTTTTCTATGATGGTGTGTTGTGTTCATGTTCTCTGTTGCGTAGAATCCATAATAGAGATACTGGTGTAGAATAAGGCAAAGAGTATGATGTAGCTTGCTACCAATAGATGATATTTTCTAAACATAATAGAACACAAGTGTTTATCAATCTAGTGTTGCAAATATACAGCTGCAAACTTGTGTCTTTGAAGTTATAAGTGTTGATTTAGTACAACCGCATGCACATAAATTGTTGGCGAGCAAAATGAAACCTCATTAAATGTTCTCATTAAATCTAGTATTTTTTACACTGAGCATGACCTGTCAACTATTTGTTTAGTGAATAGACTGTATAGGTTATTTCTCCTTAGCTTGACCAGGCCCTAATCCTGGCAAAACTCTTTCATTTTTATGCTCTTTTGTTTGCACTGCTGTTATCAACTGATAACATTGTTCAAATGTAGTTTGAAACCAAAATTACGTCAAAAGGTTGCCCCCGCCTCCCCCGGACTGTTCGCTCACCATGGTCAACTGAAGCTGCCAACAGGCCTATTTCGAACTTACCATGGCCTTTACTTTCTTCATGGACTTTCAATCGGGCAGCCTACTTAAAATACATTATGTTTTGGTGGAGTACAAGATCAAGACAAAATTAAACATGAATTCTCCAGAAAGCCTGATGAATTCACCAAGAGGCCTGCTTGCACAAATATTGTAAAAATGCTCAATGCTTCTGCATCACTGCCTGGTAGATAAAACAATGATGGATGCTGGAAGTTTTATAACTTTAAATTAAATAGGCATTAAATAGGCATTCATATTTGAATGTCTGTTATTTGGAAAGCAAAATGGGATAATATCAGCCTCTAATTTTTATATCTTGTATCAGATTCCCCACTCATTACCAACACTCATTGTATGAATGTGTAAACTGTTTGGCAATAATAAAGCACTTTGAAGTAACTGCACCGTTTGATTTATTCTGTTTATCGGTCTATTGAACTATGTTTATGTACTGTACTTCAGTTTCTTGATTTCTATTAGGCCTCGGCTTACTAACATTTCCAGACTTGCAGCACCATCTAGTTGTAGAACTGTGTTTAGTAAGATGATTATTTTGGGGGGAAATTTGAACAGCAAAAGTCTTCTACGTTTGGACATTCTCATAGTCTCTACACTAAATTCAGTTTTGAAACTTATATAATAATAATTCATTCATTTCCCTTTTAACCAGAACTGAATATATCAATGTTTTGGACTGTTTGCCTCGCGTAGGGTTACATTCCATGCAGATCCACTCCACGGTTTAGCCATGGTTCTCCATAAAACTCCTCTTGCTTGGCCGGATCTTATTACACATTTGTGAAGGGCGGGCCTTTTATGTGTTGCTGCTACAGGGATACCAAGATGGAAATCCAGGGGCTTGCTGATGCCCAAAACACTCACTATCAACATGGCGTCCCACGTAGAACAGGTTTGTCTCCGCCGAGATCAACGAAGGGAGCTAGTTCTAGCAAAATTTCGAACGAAAACGAAGTGGCAGCACTTTCAGCGACTCGCAAAACGAACAGTGACAACAACAACAACAGGCCTAGGACCTCTCCGTTTCGCCTACTGGCAGAAAATGGCAGCGGTGTCTGTCTGTCTGAACTCAGTAAGCCAAACGGTAAGAATATTCAGACGCAACTCCTGCCACAAAGTCATGCGGAAAATAGTGGGAATAGTAACTTAACGGCGGTGAAGGACAAGGATTGTCGTGGGTTACAAACAGCCTCTGACTTTGTCAAAGGCGTTTCAAAGTACTGCACTGAGAAGGAAGATCCCTCATTGCAAATGGCGCTGCCGCTCTTTGACGGGGAAGATGGCTACTCTGAGCATTCGCAGCAGTGTCAGCAGCTAACGTTAAACAAGAATTTACGGCAGCAACATCTAGACGGCGCCACCCTTCAGCAGTCACTGGTGAGCGAAAATACAGTAACGCCGAGGAGCAACAATACATACACAGCAAAGGCCAAAACTGAATATTTTTATGTGGATTTCAATGTTGTACAAGAAGGAGATGTTGATACCGTTCAGAGAGACCAACCAACCTCTTGCTTAACGAAAGATGGGGAGCGGGTGAACGGTAAAGCTGCGGAATCCTCCGAAATCAAGACATTTAGTTCAATGGAGGTGCACAGCACACCATTGCTTTTAGAACCGGATGATGAGTTGAATAACGTTATTAACCGAACACTTAATTCACAACCCGCTCCGCTGTCAGATGTTAGTTTTATAAGTGCTTCCGAGAGACTGTCGGATTCCACCCTAACAGACGGGACAAGACGGGGAACGTGTCTTGAGGCTGAAAATGGAAACATTGTTTTGTCGAACGAATATGGCGAGACGGTTCGCCATGGCCATCTCTCTCGAGAAATAATTTCTGAGAATGACCTAACATCCACAGAGTTACCTTCAAGTGAGCTGTCATCTCAGTCGGAGACGAAAATTCCTTCTGCCATGATTACGACTAACGAAGATATGATGGATTCTGTGGAGATGCCTGACGCAAGTAACAATTCGGAGTATATGTCCGACTTCACAGGCTTATCTGAAGCACCAGGCAGCGTAGACACCCGGGCCTCAAGTGGCATTGCGCCCGCGACTTCCCACGAAACGTTCTCAGGCACCATCATGATAAACAATCAAAGCATCATTGTAACAATCGAGAATGGAGTCCTGACCTTAGCTGCACCGCCTGAAGGCTACACGTACAAAGATGACGGGATGGTCAGTCTTAAAGAGCATCTTGGCATGAAAGACCATGAAGACATCGTTCTTCTGAACTATGACAGTGGTACCAAATCCATAGGAAAGATCAGCAACGTTGCAGTGAGTGCGCAGCAAGATGAGCCAAAAGCTGGCTTGTCTGTAAGTGACACAGAACTGACCTTGCCGACGACTGTTCACTGTCAGAAATTGGTGCCACTTTAGACTCTTGCACTTCCATCAAACAGGAGGATGTCCGACTTTGTGGCATGGACGAGGGTGACCCTGCTACAGATCGACCCCCCAAAAGCACCTCCACAGCCACTGGTGAGGATGAGCTGCAGCCCATGAGCCTAGCAAGTGTTACAGGGCTGTCCAAGAAGGCCGCCCTGGTGACCTATTGCTGCCCGCAGCCTGGCTGCACCAGCAGCTTTGAGACTAGGCAAAAGCTGAAGCTTCACCTGCTCAACCATACGGAGGACCAGCGCCCCTTCAAGTGCACGGTGGAGGGTTGCGGCTGGTCCTTCACCACCTCGTACAAGCTCAAGCGCCACCTGCAGTCGCACGACAAGCTGCGGCCATACCGCTGCGAGTGGGAGAACTGCGGTCGGCGTTTCACCACCGTCTACAACCTGAAGGCGCACGCCAAGGCCCACGACCGTGAAAACGCCTTTGCCTGCGAGGTGTGCAGTGAGCGCTTCCGCAGTGCCACGCGCCTCGCCAACCATCAGAGGACCCACTTTGAGCCGGAAAGGCCCTTCAAGTGTGAATTTCCTGGTGAGTGCCATCCCAGGTGCCTTGGTGTGCATAATTCCTGAACTAGGCCTAGTGCTGTTACACTGAGTAACCAGTAACCTGAGCAACAGTCCAGTGTGCTTCCAGTCATGTCCCTGTTGTCCAAGTTCACAGAGGGCACAACATAGACTGAATAATGAACTGGCAGCTTGAATGGGGTGGTGGGAAATGAAACTGAAATTGATCTTATGTCCCAGTTAGCAGACTATTGCTTTAATAGTGCACAGTGGTGCACTGATTAGTGCTGGGGCACTGTGGATCTTAAGTCTGTTTATGAGAGTAACTCCCAAACATAAAAGATAGAAGAGAGTCCAAAGATGTTGCCTTGGGGTCCCCCTACCTAGACTGTGTGATTTAGAATCTTAGCATGTTGCATTGTATTTCAAGTTTTGGTTGCACTATATGTTCTTGAGTTTTCCTTAAATTTGCCATTGACACTCATGCTCCATTCACTGTCTCAGGCTGTGAGAAGACATTCATCACCTTCAGCGCACTGTTCTCTCACAACCGAACCCACTTCCGAGAGACCGGCCAGTACAGCTGTACTTTCCCAGGCTGTGACAAGCGTTACGACAAGGCCTGCCGGCTCAAAATCCATCTGCGCAGCCATACAGGTACCTGTGTGGATGTCAACAAGTCGTATCTCTCTCAACACAAGGCTCTCTGTGGGGCAAGCATCACCACTCTGTTTGACCTCCTGTACTTGTCTCCTCATTGTAGGAGAGCGGCCGTTCGTGTGTGACTCCGAGGCCTGCGGCTGGACCTTCACGAGCATGTCAAAGTTACTGAGGCATAAAAGGTTAGTGATGTCAGAAACAAACGACCTGTCTTAGGCTCTCTATGCACAGAGCCAGGACTGTGTGTATGGGACTACTACCACATACAGTGCACAGCACGCACACACAGAAGACTGTTAGTGGTCCATGAGGACCCATTTACATGCATTAGACAAAGAGTGGATTGGCTTTGAATAGTGGACTCTTGTCTGTTGAAGTGCGTTGTTATCTCGGCCTGCTGCTTAGGGAGCGTAGTAATGTGTGTATGTAGGACAGCAGATCTAAGGGTTGGGCTTGGGCTAAATGGAGTTGGTGTTGCTCCAGTGAGACTCATGGCATCCTGTTTCTTTCCTCCTCGCTGCTCTTCCTCCTCCCTTTCTCCATTTCTTTGTCTGTCTCTAGGAAACACGATGACGACCGGCGTTTCACCTGCCCAGAGGAGGGCTGTGGCAAATCTTTCACTCGCGCTGAACACCTGAAAGGCCACAGCATCACACACCTGGGCACCAAGCCCTTTGAATGCCACGTGGAAGGTTTGTTGTCTTCAAGCTTGTGTGGATGACTTTGATTTGTTGCCCACTTTTCCAGTCCCCTATAGTCAAGTTGTAGTGGTGCCTCTTCGAGGGATTTTAGTGGGGACAATATTATTAATGGGAAAATCTAATGCTTACTATTATGCAGTAAGTTCCCTCCATTGGATGAATTTTGATATAAATAATTCTTTTTTTTTAATGCATGTGTGTCTGTGTGTTGGTATGAATATGGTTGTGTGTGAAATCTGACTTGTTTATTTATTATAATATTTTTTTAACTCCAATTCCACACATTTCCATTCTGTTGTGTGTGTGTGTGTGTGTGTGTAGGATGCAACGCTAAGTTCTCTGCACGCAGCAGCCTATACATCCACTCGAAGAAGCACCGTCAGGACGGCACGTGTCTGCGTAGCCGCTGCCCTGTGGCCGGCTGCACTAAGCACTTCTCCTCTCGCAGCAGTCTGAAGAGCCACATGCTGAAGCACCACAACCTGAGTGCAGGTACTTTGTGTTTATCCACTTGATAATTAGGATCTTTGAAAGGGGATCTAGAATGCAAACCATTTGTACCCTGGCTTTGTTGAATCAGGAGATGATGTGCCTGACCACAGAGCTGTCAAGAATGTGACGCACGGATGTGTCTTCATATGCCTTGCACTTAGAGATGGACACAAAAAATTGGCGAATTGTAGCAAATGCAGGCTGTGACGTCACAGTTGGGAAATAGGGTGTATCAACTGTAGTTCAATAGTGGTTGCCAAAGAAGGTGCCGTTTAGCCTAAATTTAATCCCTAGCCAAAATATAAGGTTGTAATTGGGCTTATGAGATTGCATTTGATCTTACTTTTGATAAATCAAAGTTGAATACTTTCTATGGTAACATTGGAGCAAAAGGTACAATACTCCATTCATCCATGCTGTCTCTCCTGTAATCTTGACTTTTCGGCTCGCTCTTGTTTTGAACACATTCAGTTCAGTTGTGTTATTCTTTTTCATTCACAATTTTTACATTTTAATACACAGTTCGTTCTATCATAATAACATATTTGTTGCCGACATTACAGTACAGTCATGTTATGTAAGGCACACTTACATTATTGACATGAGAAATTTGTTGACTCAATTTTTGTTGTGTGGTGGCTCAAAATCTGTTTTCCCCCTGCTCTCCTGGTCTCAGATGTGTTGAATCAGCTGGAGACCACCACCACCACCTTGACGCCGAGCAGCGAGCTGACCAGTGGTCCACAGAACGCCGTCCCTAGCATGGGCTCCTCTGGCACGGAGCTGGCCAGCCTGGACCTCACCTCCCTCTTCTCCAGCGTTCCTGCCAGCGCTGCAGCGGGGCCAGTGCCCAGCGTGGGTGTGCCAGGGGCCGCGGCCGCCTCCGCCTTTACCATGGACGTGTCTCTGGTCAACAGCGGCATCCTCACCATCGACCCAGGCTCGGTCGGCTCCGCGCTGGGTGCCAAGCCCGTCGACCCCCTGATCCTGGCGGCTAGCGCTGACATGAGCCCACATGTGCTGGACGCAGGGCCTCCTGGTGTGCTCCCGCAGGGTTCCCTAAATCTGGACGACGTGCAGACGGTCAACCCAGAGGCGCTGGGCTCCCTGACGACCCTGGCCATCCAGGGGCCGGCCGGTGCGGAACAGCTGCACGCGCTCAGCTCCTCGAGCGCATTGGTCTCCGAGCCACCTTCGTCCTCCCTCACGCCCACACTGTCTTCCTCGCTCACGCCGTCCCTCTCCTCGCTTGCGCCGGCCCTCTCAGCCTCTGCCACGCTCACAGGCACCACTGTGCCAGACCTGCTGTCGCCAGCGCCACCCAAAACAGATGCTGGGGTCGGAGGTCGGGCCTCGGGGCCCCTGCTTGGGGGAGGTGTGGAGGTTCTGGGACAAGCGGACAACAAGGGCATGGCCCAGTTTGTGTTCCCCACTCACAGCACCACTTATGGCAGCCAAAAGGAGACAGAGCTGGGTACTGTCACACCATGTCCCTTTCTGGTGAGTCAGAGAAGAACATAGACATGCATTTTAAAGGTCTTGGGTAAATCAACCCATAGCTTGTGGTCCAAGGTCACCGAGTGCTGTCAGTAGGAAGATACATGAAAAAATTTGCGAACTGGCAGCTAACGCTAACTAAATGCATTTGGTGACTGCAACAACAGGGCTTCTGGTTGGTTTATCCCAAACTTTTCTTTGAATGCTAAGTATTGAGGTCCTTGATAAAGCCTTCATGTTTTCATTGTGAGCTTTGTCAAGTTTTTTTTTTGTCAGTATGTTTGACAGTATTTAGTATGTCACAATATATGGCTGTTGTAATTCAGATTTTCCTGTGCTTTCGTTGTGTGTGTGTTTTGTAGGAGAGTGGAGGCTCAGCTCGGACTGACTACAGAGCCATTCAGTTGGCCAAGAAGAAGAAACAGAAAGCTCCAGCAGGCTCTGCAGGTAGGCAAGAGGCTTGAGTCTGACACTCCTACGGCAGTGTTACATATGACATATGACAACCTTTGAAAGCATCACTGTGTTGGAGTGTAAGACAGCTGTGGAAAAGGACTAGCCACTGGATTTTTTACCACCTTTAGGAACTGCAGTTGAGTCCCACTGCATTTCCAAGCATCACCACTAGACGGTACTCTATAGGCTGCTTTTAAGGCCGTCAGTAATTGTTCTTGTTGTGTGTTGCAGGTGCAGGCCAGCGGAAGGGTAAAGGGGGTAAGAGTGCCAGCACTGCTGTGCCTTTGGCGCCACCCACGGCGCGTTTCGGAGAAGGAGCTCCCTCGGCCAGCGGGGGGTTGACGCTCCGAGACCCCGTGACGGGAGCGCAGTATGTGCAGATTCAGCTGCTACAGGTGAATAAAACGCATATGTTAGTGGCTAGAATGACTTTGGCTGGCTGGCTTAAAACAGTCCATTTTGGGGGGCATGCAGGCTTTTTTATTGGGCAGAGGTCTATGATGTCTGGTGGTGATGCCTATTGGATGACTGTCATGACTGTCCCATGAAAAAAGTCCTGCCCAGTCAGCCAGACGAAGTCTGAATGAAGCTGAATGTACATGATAAGCTAATGTGCTAAGCCCTGTGTTGCTGTGTAAGACACTTACACAGTCTTTAAGTTGTACAGAAGCGACTACATCAGATGTTATGCCACATTAGTGTCAAAGAGCCCTTTGGACCCAGAGGTGCATTCTGATCCATCATCATTGTCTAGTCCTACCCAATCTGTGTCTGCCCTAACAATAAAGACAAGGGCTACAACTAACAAATTGCAGAGTGTCGCCTCAAAATACATTTTTTGAAATGTTTGTGTAGCTCCTGGCAGGTGTGTGTGTGGTGGGGGTGTATTGAGATTTGGCTGGTCTCTTGATACCACTCATGTCCCTGACCCATTTGAGTCCAGGCAAATTTCAATATTCCAAGACTAAGTGTGTTTGTGTGTGTGTGTGTGTGTTGTGATAGGATGACCCTGCAAGTGATGGGGACTTGGCCTTTCAGTTGAGCTCCCAGACGTCGAGCTCTCACTCACAGCTAACGGTTGATTTGCCCGTCAACATCCTTCAGGTAAGAGCTTTCATCATAACCATACTCACAGTGTTTGGTTTGAGTTCATGTTGCAGCACAGAATAGTATGTGGCCACTGCTTTAAATAGTGTCTGTGTAATTACACAAAAATCTGTATACAGAATTGTTTATCACCTGTTATAGAAAAAGACTTTCATTAGAAACACTGCTTGAACATTTTGACAATGTTGTTTGCTTGCCACACAAAAAACAGCATATGAAAACCCTCTCTGAGCAAATATTTGATTATAAATTAAATATCAATTAAAAATGTTTGCTTTGCACTTCAGAATTGTGGAAAAAACAAGAGAAAGATTTTAAATATTATCGCATCACAAGGCATCTAAGCAATCTCTCAAACTCTTTTGGCAATAAATTATTTCTGTTCCTGTTCAGGAGCCCTCCGCCATGGCTGAGGATGACAACGGCTCAGACAACTCCCAGTTCACAGGGAGTACCATTAACCTGCAGGACTTGGAGTGAGAGCCAGGAGTGCCACTCACACCCCCGCTGTCAGAGATAGCCGACTCTCAGACGCCAGATGGCACACAATGAACTGAAAGCCTGGGCAAGGCCTGCCAGTTTTTGATTCCAAAGGAAGTCTTTCTATCTTTTCTTGTCATTCTTTGTACAGCCCTTTTTATATTAATAGTGACTTTAAAAAGTTTTCAGTGGAAAGCAATGCACCTTGGGATGGATTTGCCATTAATCTTAATATGTGGGTGGGGGGGGGGGGCAACTTTTTTAACGGTTCTCTGCGTTTCTGGCGACATTAGTTAGTTGAAGGTTTGATATCATACCTGTGGCTGGAGACAGGGAGAGTGGTCAGACATAGCACATCCCCCATGAAGTCTGTGAGGCATCATGGCACTTTTCTCTGCTTCTTTTTGTTCTGCTGTTTGGTGTCTGTTGGCTCAAAAACTCCATTGCCTTTCACATAGCATCTAAGCCTCTCTGCTATGCCTTACATACATACATAAGCAAAAACCATGACATAAAACTACTTTGTGCTCTGTTTTTTGGTTACATATTGCTTTTTGGTTACTTGACATTTTTTTTTTATTCCTTATGTCTTTGAGATGGAGACTTAATCATGTATGTTCCCATGTTTATAAAAGACTAATGAAATTATGCTTTTGTTTGTTTTTATATCTGTAATGTAAGAAAATGAAATTTCATCTTGTTATTTATTAGGTTGGGTTTACATGACTGAGCAATCAATTAAAGGTTTCAGAACCTATTATGGCTTTTCTGAGAAGTTTGTTAATGTCATTAAATGTTGATCGATGATTAAATGATCGATTGTGCTATCAGAGGCAGAAAAGTCTGACAGGCTACACGTTTCATTGCAGTAGTCCATGAAGTCTACCAGCCGGTAGACCACCATGAAGCCACAAATGTTTCTACGGTTGAATCACCACTGGATTCATCAACGATTCCTGTACGATCCCTTAAATGGTTCCCCACACTAGTTAAGGAGAAAACAGTCAACTAAGTTTGTACTACAAATCCATGATTTTACTTGAAGACAAAACATTCACATTGCTTCAAATGATATCAAATAAATGTTGCAAGGACTAGCAGCATTTATGTCAGAGATTACTACCAAACAGTACAGTTGTGCCTGGAAATCGCATCATGAAAAATTCATGTATCTCATTAACTTACTAACACAATTTCCAAATCAACACTATGCTACCCTACAACACTTGTAAATACATCCACACAGGATCTATCAAAGCCCATCAACTTTTAGGATAAAGTCTGTGCAATCTGCCCAGTGTTATAGTCCCCATAGCATGGAATAACATCATTTACAGTTCCACACATTTCCCTCTGGCACCTGCTATGATTTAATTAAGATGGTAATGGTGTCGAAGCACATGTGTGATTTGTAACCTGTGACCCATCTTCTAAGTGAAAAAGAACAGATGGTCCTCTCTCTCTTTATCAGAGAAATCTGTTTTCTGGACAACATTCAGCTTGCGAGATGGGGGCTGAGATCTTCTCATGAGCTTTTTGCCCACCTGCAAAACAAAAACAGAAAATCTAGTTGGACAAATTCGCTGCATACCCTCTTCACTGTTTTCCCAGTATGCTATTATTCTCCCTTAAGTGTTCACTCCTCACTCACTATTTTTTTGTTTTCAGCCTGAGACCTCTCCAGAGCCTTTTTAATCCTTTCCTCCTGAAGTTGCTTCTGCTGGTGCAGTTTGTCTTCCCTCATCCTAAATGCAGAGTGAGAGGAACAGAAGGATAATTAATCCAGCAGGCACACCATGAGCTTCGGTTTGTTATCTCAGTCAATCAGATTTTCCTCCTCTTACACTAAGGACTGAGCGTCTGTGGAGCAAAGTGTTGGAAAGGTTACTTTTAAAATGTAGTCTGTTATGGACTGCACAAAACATGACCTAAAATGTATTTAGTAAGGTATTCCCTTACACTATTCAGTGTGGTAACATATTTGGAATACTCCAGAGTTTAGCATTTTATTATCTGCCAAGTCAGACATTGAGGTTAATGATACCCACTGTGCATACTGAATGCACTGCTCTCGTATTAATTACATTAATTAACCATTGATTATAAGTGTTCTGCTTCTGTTGCACATAGTGTGTAGCATCAACTTGTACTGTACCTGAGCCTCCTCTCCTTCTCCTTGGCCTTCTCGGCCATCTGGAGCTTTTCCTTAGGGATGGTCTCCATCCTCTCCATGAGTTCTCCCAGCTGGTTCTCAATGCTGGTCAGCATCTGCAGTGTGCTGAGGTTGGCCCCACTGTCTCCCACACAGCAGCGGTACACCTCCTCCACCTTGTCTCTGAGGGCGTGCAACATGGAGTCCTTTGAAAAGGGACAGAGAGAGAGAGGCATCACTGCCATTAGATGATGGCACAGCTCAAGATACTCTGAGGAATTTGAATCTAAAATCTTAAATGGAAATTCTTGATATCCTTAGTTGATTGAGGAATTCATTCATTGGAAAGAGGAGGTGGATTATCTCCTGTTCTTCATGAATACAACAGCTAAGATAAAAATTTAAGATAAAAGATACAATATAACTATGGTTAATGGAAATGAGTATTCACATTAAACAGCATTTGTAGTAATTGTAGTGTTTCCTATTAAGATGGCCTGAAAAAATCTTAACTTCTGATCACATCTCCTCCCTTGAGTGTATGTAATTTGTGCATATAGAAACATGCGTAACAGTTAGCTTTGGATGAAGACCCTGACATTTAAATGTAGTTGGCATTACCTGGTCCTCGTTCTTTAAGTGGCCGAAGTTGAAGAGCCTGGCTCTGAGTTCCAGCTCCGCCACCTTCTCCTCCTCCTGCTGGATGGCCGTGGTCATGATCTCAATCTGCTTTGTCAGCTCTGCAGTCTCAGCGTCCCTGCAGAGTGGAAGAGAGAGAATCAAGGGATTTACTGCACTTTCAGGACACTGAACATGGGGAACATGGGGCACAGAGAGAGAGAACACAGATACAGTATGTGAGGTTAGGAATGCAAACTGGGTTGCCGCTTCTCTATCTCTCTCTCTTTTTTTTTTCTCTTTCTCTCATTCTCTTTCTCTCCTTTTGTACTCTCTCTCACTCTCCCTCACTTGGCCCCTGTAGGGACTTCCCCAGCAGATGGTCTAGCTCTGACCCAGTCAGGTCTCACATTTCCTTGCGTGTCTCTTCATGACTTTGCGGAACTCCTCCAGGGTTTCTTCAGTCTCGCATGAGTTCTGGACCAGAGAGAGATTCTGCTCCTCCAACTCTGTGAGCAAGTCGATGAGCTGCTGTGGGTCAGTGAAGTACAGCTCTGGCTCATCCTGCAGGGGGCGACAGAGATGCAGCAACAGCAGTATTCACTGTCAAAGAATAACTCAAAGTTTTTTCAAGTCATCACAGAAGGGCTGAAAATTCAGTGAAAGGAACAAACAAATGGAAGGAACATACAACTGACCTCATACTCTGAGCTGTCATCATCAACTCCAGACGTCGCCCCTCTGTTAACAGAGATAAATGATCCTGTGTGTCTATTACTGAATGCATGATCTGACTGATTTCTTTGTATAGCATTCCGTCTGTACTTTTTAGAACCATCGATGACGTGTTCACTCACAATTTGTCACTCTGTAGTTCTTTGGCACCGGGAGTGGACAGCCTCTTGGTCTCACGGACAGGGGGCAACCCCAGACTTAATGAGGTCCCCCTAAATCCACCACCAGCTTCAACAGTCCAGCATGTGGGTATTTTTTAGAGATGGTAAAGAAAAGGGGTAGAAAAGGCACAGAGAGACAGCATAGTCAATGACTGATGTGTTGAAGAGTTGAACAATAAGTGAAAGACTAGAAAACGATACATGTTTGAGAGTCGAGGAACCAGTTTATACAGCATGTACACAATGTGTCACAAGGAAGGTTTATCATAAAAGTTCAAAGGTACAATAACTTCAATTCTTTGAGTACACAAATGTCTCTCATTACCTCACTATCTTGGTGCTGGTTTCAAGATCATCATAGCCAGGCTATGTAAACTGCAGGTACGTTACATCATCTGGGATTATGAGTCTTAAAGACTAATCTACTAGATATGAACTATTGAAAGGAGACCACCTTTGGTACCTACGGTTGAGCACTGTAACCAGTCTGCCACTGCTCCATTTTGTAAAATGGTCATGGTTCACTTACATTTCTCTCCAGTAGAGCTCCTCTTGGGACTCCTGCTGAGGGCCTCCTTCTCAGCGGCCTTCTGTCTCTCCTTGGCTCTGGCCTGCCTGTGCATGGCTCTCTTGGCCCGCTGCTGCTCCTGCCACTCTGGAGGGGAAAGCTTGAACAGGAAGTCCTTATACAGTGTGTACTCCTTCAGGTTGTCCTCAAACTTAGAGATGTCACTGCAGAAGGCATGTAAACAACCCAACACACACACACACACACACACACACACACACACACAAAAAACACACATCAGAAGCTGACCAACGATCACAATAATAATATTCTAATCATATATCTAATTAAAGTTAGACCCACATGAATAATCAAAATACCTAATAGCCTTGTTGTGCACTACTTTACAACAAAGCCATGCAGTCACAGCTTTTTTTTTTTTTTTTTTTTTTTTAAAGAATATCCAACCTCTTCACAGCCACAATTTTGGCAGAGAGTCTCTTGATCTCAAGCACTTTCTCCAGCTTCAGTTTAGTCTCTTGCTCTGCCCTACAAAACCAAGCATGAGTTACTCAACAACTTTTAGCCACTGTAATCATTGAGACTGTCAATATTTTGTTTGTGTAAGACTGTATGAGAAATTGTTGTGAACTATTTTCTGTCTTCTGTAAAAGCCTTTAAAATCTTCACAGATCAATTGTGTGTGTCTTTGAGTGTGTACAGGCTGACTGACTGGTTCTGTACATTTTGATGGCCGCCACTGATTTCCTGTCATTCTCCTGGAGGAACTCATCAAACATGGCGCTGTCCTGCTCCAGGAAACGTTCAGCCTCTTCAAGCTTCTTCTCCATAGATGTGGCCGTTGCCTCAAGCTTAGCAATCTCGCGGTGCTTCACATCTAAGGAGTACTGCGACATCAGCATACAGACAGGGAGACAAGAGGACGACAGGAAGACAATAAAGAGGACAAGAGACAGAGAAGGCAGAGAGAGAGAAAAAGCTTAATAGTTTCATTGCACTAATAATAACATGATTAATTGCATGTAGTTAAGGCTGTTTACATTCTAAATTAAATCTGAAACAAAAGAAAATCTGAAGTTAAACTGAATAATTTACAACGTCTCACTTGAAGCCTACACATGTGAAAATGAGAGAACAGCTGAATGTCTCTGGATAATGTATTACAACATTTCCAGAAATCCATGCCAAACCAGGTGTTTCTTGTAGAGCTTAGAAATGGAGAGCGTAATCCTCCCCATCTATGCTCTAGGCCCTTACCTCCATCAGAAACATTTCTCTCTTCTTTGCAATGTATTCACGTATGCTCTCCCGTTCAATGTTGCGATCTGAAGGGACGCCACACAGAGGGGTTGTTTACTGTTCCAACTGCATTTACAACAATACTGAGATGAGTAAACCCAAAAAACCCCAACACTTGGAATGTGCCACTGCCCTGTACTGCAGTCAACTTGGATTATGCAATCTATCTAGGTGAGGTACCCCTCAGCAGACATTAGCCTACTAGGTTTAGCTGGAAGGAGAAAATGATGAAACTGGCATCCCAAGTACAAAACTACTCTGTACATTTCTCTGATCATTAGCTGCTGTGTTTGTGAAAACATATGTGTGTCTGTCAAGGTCCGATCCTATCCACCTTTCATCATGGCTGCCGTCCATGCAGGCTTAAGGGCCCCAGGGAGCGGGGCATCCCCACTGTCATCCTCAAGAGGCTCCTCCATGACTTCTTCCTCAGCAGGGCCCCGCCGGCCCTCATTCTCCCTGCAAGGGTCACTTTCTCATGGATCTTCAGGCTTCGCTGCTCTTCCAACTCCTGCAGATGGGAAGCAGCTATTTCACTTTTGGTGGACTTACTGACTATCATCAAGCATCACCAAGATAGTTCTTGGTGATGAAAAAAATAGACTAGAACACACACACACACACACACACTATTTCATGTATCCATATACTTGCTGTTTTCACTTACTGTGAGACTTCACTCTTGTCAAATGGGCCCAACCATGTGAATGGATGAATGCAGCTTTTGAAAAATACTTGCCTTTTTCTTGCGTTCCCTCTCTTCATTCCTCAAGACAAAAATACTGCTGTCATCTGGCATTCGGAAGGGATTTGTCTCTTTTCTTCTCACGACAGGCTCCACAGATTTGACTGCAGGCATTCATGAATAATGTGTTCAAACTCAAACATGCTTTCTACAAACATGGCACCAACATATTCTTGATAATTACAGGCGGCCAGCTGGTGTTAGCAACATGTCTAGCCTATTTATTGAGTGACTGAACAGATCTACCTGTCACCAAAGACTTGACGCTGCCGCTTGGAGAAGGTACATTCATCACTTGACGCCCTGCTGAGTGAGAAGGCAGCCTCATTTAAATTTCTGTTTTTTTTTTTTTAATTGACTTTTAAACAGCTGATTTAAAAGGATCCCCGGCTAGTGAGACACGTTGGCCTTTTAAGATTGACGTTGATGTCAGCTCCGTGATTTAAAACCACTCAAAATGTTTTTGCTTATTAAAAGTTTAGAAAATCATCATTCGTAAACTGCCATTGTTTTAAAAGCGACATCACCTGGACATAGACACCACCAATAATGCTCCACTCTTGTTTCCTCACATCTCTCATTACCTAACGTAAAACTTATAAGTGCAATGGCTGAACTGAAGTGTTAATTTTGCTGTAGGCTATGCTCCGACTCAACCAGGTGATGTCACTTTTTATCCAGAAAGCATCGAGACCTATGCTAAACGTAATTTTCTATCAGTTTTAATTCAAAAAAGCTTTTTAAGTGTTTTCAAATCCTGTTAAATATAGCCTACCTGATACCAACGCCAGTCTTATAAGGCAAACATGTCTTACCAGTCAGGGATCCTTTTAAGACTATTCTTCATTGGTCAAAGAGTTCAATGTTGTTATTAAACCTTACTTACAACGTATCACTGGTGACAGCTGTGGCGATGACATCCTTTGGACACTGTCGAAAAAGAAGACGATTAGGGATCATCTTCAGATATTGAGAAAAGATATTCGAGAGCAAGCATTTTGCTGACATTTGCACTAGGCCCAAATGAGATGTCAACAGACCTGTTTTTTCAGGCTTCTACCTTCTGATGCTTACGACGTTTGCAACACCAGTATTTTTTGAGCTAAGACATCCTATATGTGGATTTTATCATTTAAGAGGTGGCAGCAGCACGTTAACTCTTCACCAAAAAGCCATGTTTGGAGTGTTCCTCGAACAGTTTGGAACTTTCAATTCAATCACCATTTCCGAGTTTGCGTTCTGTTACCGTAGCAACGTTTTCTTCAGCGAGTTTTCTTACTTCCCACTAGGTGTCAGTGTGTTGCTATTTTTTATTCTGAGAGACTTGACAAAAATCCTCATGCTCTATTAACCTGGAAGTTCCAGTATGTGTACTGACTACTGACTGTCTTCTATCCATTACTTTAAACCTCCTTTTTACACCATTTTTCTGACTGATGTACAAGAAGAGATCAGTGTTTTTCACCTTGATTTGCCATTACTTTATCAGCTAGTGTATTTGTGGGATGTTGTTTAAATGCATTAGAACAGAGTTAATATCAGTTATATAACTACTCTGTGGTTACTTCTGAATAGCTCCAGTCTGGAGGGAGAATACAGTAGTTTCTTAATACTCATTTGATGGCCAGCTGCTTTGGAGCGAATGGGCTCACACTCAGTCCTTTTTGCCTCATTCCCACAGGGGAATGGTTGCTCCACTCCACACTTGGCTAAATATGAACGTATTGCAGCAACACAGACTTGCAGAGCTAGCATTTCAACACTGGTCAAATCTTAGATAGGAACAGCTTGAGTTCACCCGGGACAACCCAGGCTTATCATCCTCATCACTGTTTTGTAGACTTCTGCAATAGTTGAACTTTGTTGTACTGAGGACTCCAGCCGGCACAAGCTTGTTCATATCATATCCAAAGTGATGGTACTTGCCAAATGCACACCAAGACTCCATAGCTGTTGGCATTATTCTAATAATGAAAATATCAATGATAATAGCATGCTGATAAAGCAAGAATTTGGGATGTAATGTAATAGAAAGTATGCACAAAATGTGACATGTAATCATGTACGTTTATGTCATATATGCTTTTATAATGCAGCATCCATCCACTAATTCATTCTTGGTTTTGCAACTTCATGGCATCAACTTTTGACCAAAATTATCATTTGGTACACTGTAATTATGAAACCATCAAATTTCGGTCGCCTTCGCACAACAAACATCTGTGCCAACTGCTGAAGTGTACTCTGGCGACAAGTGACGCAAGCCAATGTTCTGGCATTGAAGATGTTTTGTCTGCCAGCGAATGTCCGTGTTCCCAAACCCTGCTAAACATTAAACCAGGCGCGTTCAGACACTATCATCTATATTATTTGCTCAGTAAACACGACAGGCTTGCCAGGGTAAGCAGAGTGGTAAACATGCTTTTATGAGGGTCCAACATCCACCCAGATGAGTGACAGACCATTGTGCGCACATAGCGAAGAAGACAGGAAAACTTCTCTTTGAACACTTCTGAAATGGTCAGATGAGTGAAACTGGCATGATGTCCATCCATTCCTGTCTTTCTTTTTCAATAGATCTGATGTAACAATCAATTCTAATTCTGAATCTGATCCTGAAAAAGTCAGCTTCATTAGTGAGTTTAACACCAAGTTCCTGTACAGTCATTACAACTAGTTAGAGCCTCTGTGGAAATAGACAAGCAACACTGTCCAGCGTCATGTACTGGAACTGAGCCCTAGAACTGGCACGCTGCAATTGCGGATGAATTGCTCTGAATTACAGTAATTAATTTAACCAGAAACAGAAAGTTGTTGGTGGACACGGCGTCAGTCGTAGGCTGTCACAGACACCCATTTAAAGGCAAGAAAGTTAACGTGGGCTAATGATTGTAATTGTGCTTATTTTTGAGGTTTTTATAGGATTAGAAGTGTATATTTTTGCTAACTGCTAACAGAAGCTATCTGTTTGCTGCTTTTACAGGCCAAAAGCAATTGGGGGAAAAAAATCTAAATTCATCTAAACCTGTTGTTATAATAACTTGACCCATTTAGCCTTTGCCCAGTTGTTGTGGATAACCACAAGTGATTTAAGGGACTTTTGTTCAGGTTTTACTGCACTTGTCTGCTTGGTTAGGACACACCAGCTCTGTTGCTGCAAGAAATATCTGGTTGTAAAAAATAGGTTAAAGTAAACCTTTTTAAAGATAAGACAAGTGGATTACAGGTCTACATTTTACCGCCTGCATGACCTTGAAATGAGATTTCCACCTGAATTGCATGAGCCATACCGCATGGACCTTCACCAGCCTGAGCCTGGAATTGTGGAATTGTGTGCCATGACAAGGATGGTAGTGCCAACTGTCAAGACAAAGTTACACCATTTTTTCTGACACAAGTTTTATTCTTGGCATTGAATGTCAAAAATAACATGAATTAGAGTCCAGGAGACCAGGCGTTTTCTATGGCTCTGAATTGCCTGGCTGTCAAATGTCACAAATAATTTACAGCCATTTGATGATCAGTTCTAATTTTTTCCTTTTTTTCAGTGATGCTGGATGCAGGCTCCACCAATGGCCACCAGTCTTTGCAAAGCCTATTCACCCTGCATCCACCAGAACACAACCCAACAACTCTCTCTCTCTCTCTTGCTCTCTCCTTCCCCTGGCTGTCTGTCTGTGTCTCCCTCTCAGATTAATGCCTCAGTCACCCTCATCACTTCAGCTCCCATTAACTGGGTACAAATGTGAGCGTCTATCCAGTGAGACAGCGCAGGAACTGGGGCAAAGGCAAGCCTCTCTAATCCAGGGATAGACGGTCCCTCCCCTCCGTTTGCCTCGCGTCTCAGCGCTTCAGGGCCTGGAGTCTCCCTGCTTCTAGCCATTGCTCCCTGCTAGCCTAATCCCGACACGAGCAGGGGAGCACTCGTCTAGAATAACATCCCTTACAGCTGTTTGATCTCAGGGATTAGCAAGGTCAGGAGAGGTCTAGGGAAAGGTTTTCTCTAGGGTCTGTGTTAGACAACATGGTATTAGCCTCCACTCATATGCATGTGAGTGTGTGTGTGCAAGCGTGTGTGTGAAAGTGAGAGATGGCGAGAGCGGGCATCATTTTAACGAGGACTTCTAGGAAGCGCTTGATGGGACAGCTGTGCAATGTGCACAGAAGGGCCTAATATTAGTGCTCACAGTGGGCAACAGATGAGGCGCGAGATTAAATTGTCGTGCCCTAAAAAGAAAATGGTCCACTGCAGACTATATTAAAAAAGAAGCCTCCATATTTAAATATACAGGGGAGGGAAATACTCTTCTGATTTCATTGAAATTTCTGTACACCAGTCTGTGGTCACAACTGTGTGCAAAAGCTTGGGAACCTTAACACCTTATATAAACACGTTGTTACAGTTTAAAATAATCTACTCTGTTTACTTTTAATGGAGATTGGGGATTGTAGAAAAAGTTCTAGACACTCAAACCCCGTGGATACAGCTGGAGCAAGCTTTCTGGGTTCACTTGTCTGCATAGCCCAGTTTGTGTGTCGGCAAAGACAGTATGATTTCTGTACTGTAGGGAAAAGAATGCACATGTATTCTGACACAGCGCTGTCCATGAGCGATAATTCTATTTTTTTTTCTCCTTTTTTTTCTTTTGTGAATGAGGTGCAGTTTTCCCAGACAACACTATCATTTGGGTATATCCTGCTGAGATCCCAGTGGGAATGCGCCTGGATGAGCTAACTACCCACAGGTCTCATTATGACAGGGTGCTTCTGTGTATCTCTCAAAGGCTTGGAGAAGGAAACTCAGTGCATAAACATGGACAAACTCCACAGCCTCCTCAACAATTATGTGGACATGCCTAATTGCTGCTCTCTCCCAGAATAACTCTGATGGCATATTTTGCATCTGCAAGTGGCAAAACAAACACCCTGTTCAAAAAACACTTTACCAGATGTGCTATCCTGTTTCTCATTGTTTGACAATGCCATGTGTCACAGTTAACTGCACAAAAGTGCCAAAAGTTATTTCTTGACAAAGAAATATGCATTTTTTTCACCTACATGTTAACCTTACACCTAGAGCTTAGTTAAGTTATACTATGTTGTGGGACTGTGCTCTGTCACCACTTGATTTGCTGTTCCAACAATAATACTGGTGTTTATTCCTGAATTGCAAGTGGATCTGGAAATGCAGGTTTATGGGTTAGTAGAAGACAAAATAAAATCAACACATTCCTCGCAGTCACGAGTTGGAGTTTTAACTTGTTACCTCACATGCAGGATATCTCACTCTTCATGACAAGCAGAAAGCCTGAAGCTACTGAAGCTATGTTATGACAAAGTATGACCCCACACACGCACAAACATACCAGCCACCACAAGCACACCTTTTTGACTTCTTGCAAAACAACACATGTGGAAGGTATGTCTTGCTGTAAAAGTAATACTAATGCAACCATGTCAGAGGACTGCTCCGCGGGGACAGGCAGATAAGGACGGGAAGGAAAGCCTGGAAATGGTATTTTTCCTCAGTCTAACATCCCCACACACAGCCCCACATGTGAGGGCACTCCAGTTTACGACAGATTTCAGAAGTCCAGCCCTCTGTCGTTGCCAACCAATCCCGTCGTTTAGCAGGGACGAGCCTTCAGACTCTGCCTCGCATTTCTACTCTTGTAACCCACTCTCGCAGTCATGTGACGCTAATATAGTACAACTACAGTACTGAGCAACGCGGCAGACAGAAGCAGCGCCACACGGCGTGTCTCAAGGGCGAATAACGCATTAGGGAAAAAAACAGCACCACGCATAAGGGACTAAAAGTAACAAGATCGGAACTAAATCATTGGAATTGTACATGGTTTCCTATTTTGAAGGTGAGCAAGATCCCCAATGCTTCCATTTTGTTCCTGGATTATTTGAATTGGCTTGCTTGCACACTTGCATGAGGTCTTGGGCGTGCGTCGCTTCCACGGTGCCATATGCTGCAGCAGCATGCGGGGCTCTGGACGAAAACATGTTTACGTTGAAGAGGCTGTGCGCCGCGCTTACTCATGCGTCTAGATGTGTCTGTGGTGTGGGGAGAAGATAGGCAATTAGCTTGATAATTGAAATTCAAATCCAATATTTATTTGTTTTTTCACTTATATGCTAATTGCATGCAAAGTCTATGTCGGACGGAATTTAACGTCAAAACGCCTCATAGTGCTGAAAAACGCATATTTTCATTGCCATGTGAATTGAACCTTGCTGACTGGAAAATTATCTCTGCTTTTGTATTTTATGAAATGCTCTCAGTTTTTCATATAGAACAGAACCTTAATGAATGGAATTAATCGGTAATTAATTATCAAGCGTGTTAATTAGATTATTTATTAAAGATAACCATATCTTGTAGGCTACAGCCTGTTCGCCAACTGATCATCAACTGAAATCAGTCGAATATTTTATTTTCTTATAGTTTGGATCTATTGGTGCTTTTTGTAGGCTACGAATAAAAACTGTGTTTAAGTTAATGCATTGCTACTTGGACAGATCTATGTTGCACGCATCTGATTAATGCGCTATTAAAAGCGCTCAGTTGCTGCTCTCTTCTGCCCCACGCGGCGTTTCATATTAATCATGTTGACGTTTTTTTTTTTTTAACTCACGAGGGTTACTGTCGGTCGCTCATTGAGAATGTAAGGGAGGGGGTACGAGAAGGGGTAGCGCTCTACAGCACATTATGGTCAAAGACGAGTCTTGTTCAACCACATATCAACACTGTATTTTTTCCAAGTTGACTAATTGTCTCATGTTCCTTAATTCCATCGACAGTCCAATGAGATAACACTCATTCTTCCAGTGATTTCAACGGGTTTATGTTAGATCTTGGATATCTAAAGATTACGCATGTGTCATTAATCTACAAGAGATTCGTTCAGTGAGACAATTTATGGGCAGCTTATTATTTTGATTGTTAAGTGCCATTTTGTAATGACACAGACGAGATGAGACAAGTGCCATGTGGTTAAGTTGTTCAAAGCATTTAAATGAGTTTGCTTGATGTTAGTGAAAACACTGATATCACTGCGGCGTTATTTTTAATCTTGTCTACTCTTTGAAATATAATACCTGTTGAAGCGATCGGCTTATATTCTGCTCCTGGGAAGCGGTCCCACATCTCGTCCAGCTTGCACGCCAACTGCGTGCGGTCTTGAAATGGAAATGCACGGGATTCCATATTTCGCATAAGTGAGAACGGAACGCAGGTCACACCAACTGAAAAAGAGGGAGAGAGAGAGGGAGAGAGACGTGTGGAAATGTATGGTAGAATCCTTAGAATGTGAAATGAAAAGGAAAAGGTTACCTCTTTTAGTGCATTTTAGTGATTCAAAGAGCCACATAGTTTTTGTAACAGCTTCTACAACAGATTAAAACACTTGTTGATGAACTTGTTTGTGGATTTGTGCAGCAGAATAACTTTATTTCTAACTTATCTGTCTAATTTTGTTTTTGTGTAGGGTGCACAGGAAATCCAGACCCCAAAGCATATCTTTATTCTAAGGGACAACAGGTGTGTCCATCCAGTTCCTGTGTGTCCTCATTGTGGCAACACTCCTTTTGAATTCACCCTAGTGGTGTGTCACCACTTGGAGGGTGCAAAGAAGGAAGGATCTACTATTGCCATAATAAAGTAAGGGAACAGAGGGATTACAAAGTATACAAGACACTTGGGCGAAGCCCCTGGGATGGTGGATCATTTTGTGAGTAGCGCGGAGCACTTCCTGTGTTACGGTGGCCTCCATTCACCCTCGCCGGTGCCGTTTCGCCTGTCGGACATGGTGACGGACACGGTGAACTACCAGGTGATGCCCTCACCCTTCTCTGAGGATGACCTCAGCGACTCGTCCAGCCTACGCTCCTGCTCGTCACCAGACTCACAGGTCCTCAGCTCCAGCTGTGGGAGCTCATCAAGTGCCGAGAGTCAGGACAGCATCCTGGACTTCCTGCTGTCACAGACCTCCTTAGGTGGAGGAGGCGGCGGTGGTGGCGGAGAGGCCGTTGGAGATGGCACGGCCAGTGTGACGCCCATGTCGCTCGCTAGCCTGCTGTGGGACTCACGGCGGGAGCCAGTCAAGGAGGAGAGCTTCGACCTGCCCATCTGGTCGCCACCGGTGGATATGGAGGAGCAGCCGGCAACGGAGCCCTTCCACCCCACACTGGAGGAGATTGAGGAGTTCCTGGAGGAGAACATGGATGGGGTGAGCATGAAGGTTGAGCCTCGGGAAGGGGTCACCACTCTGGGCTTGGGCTTCGAGCTGGACCTGGGCTTCAGCCTTGGGGTGGATGTGGATGGTGACGAGCCCCTGCCCGGATCTCTGGAGGCAGCCACCAAGTCTCAGCACCACTCTGACCAAACTGTGCCCACCACAGAGGCCATGGTGACCAACTCCAGCAGCACAGAGACCAAAAGCCCGCAGGGCAGCCACCCTCTAGCGACAGACACTGGCACCCCAACGCAGGACGTTGTAAAAACTGAGGGCCAGGGCAGCCCTTTGTCGGAGACTGAAGGCAGCAACGGTGACAACAGTGGCACAAATGCCAGCAGCATGCCAGTCATCCTTCAGATCCAGCCAATCCACATCAAGCAGGAGAGCCAGAGCGCTGCCAGCGGCGCCCTCACCACTGCCACCACCACTGCCCAGGCCGCCGCTCCAGCCCCGGCCCCGGCGTCCGACATCAAAATTGCCCAGCTTCTGGTCAACATCCAGGGCCAGACCTTTGCTCTCGTGCCTCATCTCCTGCCATCCTCCCCCACCTCCACCGCCGTCGCCACCTCCGTCACTGGCCCCGTCACTGGCTCCGCTATCAATGCCTCCTCTAAGTTTGTCCGCATCGCGCCCGTCCCTATCGCCGCTAAACCCATGGGCACAGGCGAGGCCGGATTGGGCGGCATCAATGGCAGCCTCCTGGTCGGGGGCGTCCAGAAGTACCAGAAGAACCCCGTGGCAGACCTCATCAAAATGCACAAGTGCTCTTTCCCCGGCTGCGGCAAGATGTACACCAAGAGCAGTCACCTGAAGGCCCACCTGCGGAGGCATACGGGCGAGAAACCTTTTGCCTGCACCTGGCCCGGCTGCGGATGGAGGTGAGAGAGAGAGAGCGAGTCCTCCTGGCACCACGTTGATTTTGTGGTGGCTGATGGATCTTTGATAACATTTCAAGTCATAACCTAACAAATCTGGGTGATAATTTGACCTGAATGCACTGACTTATTTGTGCTTTTGATCCAAGAGGCCAGCACAATTGGGTCATTGATTGAGCGTGACTAATGTACTTGCACTGGCCAGATGTGGTTCTCAGTGCTTGTGGAGTCACCATTTCAGCAGGTCATTAAACAGCCATGTCAGATTTACACAGAACACAAACACTCCTCTGATCAGGGAGGCAAGGTATATAAAATGATGTGCGTTGTGTGAGTGGACTTTCGTAGCATTTTATACAAAAGATCCTTTGATATATTCAGAGTGTGTGTGTGTGTGTGTGTGTGTGTGTGTGTGTGTGTGTGTGTGTGTGTGAGAGAGAGAGTCTGTGTGTGCCATGTCACTATGGTATCATGATTTTGGATGACTCAGCCTGTCGCCAAGCAAGCTCATGGCCATGAGACCTGAATCGTGTGATGCGTGGGGGGGAGCATTCCCTTCCAGGTCAATAGAACAGTCCAAGACATAGTGGCGTTTAAATGCAGCATTTGTTCTCCTGAAGGTCTGCCATGTGGAAGGGAAGACTAGGCTCTGTTGCAGCTGCCTCATTGGTTGATAAAACGCTTGCTAAACTGTAGTAAATCTCAGAATAGCAGAATAGTCTACAGGACTTAGATTGAAATGCTAGCTAACTTTCATGGTATTGGTCAGCAAGTTGTGCTTGTGTGTGTGTGTGTGTGTGTGTAAGGTTGGTGTGAAGTATCTGACACCATGTTGCCAGAGGATCAGTGTTGTTTTTAGTAGTGTTCCTCCAGATTGAAGGGGAGCTGGTTTCATGGCTTCTGGATGTTGTAGCCCTACAAAAATAGAGCCCCATAAAAAGAGATGTTACAGAGATAGTTGTCATGGCAAGACTGTTGAGCTGCTGACGTTTTTTCATTCCAGGTGTAAATGAGGGTGCTAATGAAGAACAGGGCATGAATCTGGAAGCTTCACACTACTTTCAATGTGAATACCTCCACACTTCGGCTTTTACAGTCTGAGTCTTTTGGTGGAAGTGAGAAAGAAGAATCATGTGGCTCATATGGAAATTGACATGGAAATTGCAGAACACAGAGAGACATAGAGAGAGAGAGAGAGAGAGGATTTTATGGTGGTAGTGGGTAGGGGATAGTGGTAGCTGGCTTCAGAGATGATGTCAGGTGTCATTTTTCGAGATGGGCTAGCATGTGGTCTGAGGTCACGTGTTTGTGTGTGTGTGTGTGTGTGTGTGTGTGTGTGTGTGTGTGTGTGTGCGTGCGTGCGTTGTGTATGTGTGAATGCATGTGACTCTGTGCGACACTGTTCTGACATGCAAGCGAATGACTGAGTATGTGTGTATGTGGGTGTGCGAGAGAGAGTCTGTATATGTGTGGTGGTGTGTTTATGTGTGATTCATGTGTAGCAGTTGGGTCGTCAGGTTTGTCTGTCACAGAGGCTAGGAAGTTGAGTAGTCAGGGTCAAGTGGTGTGATAAAATAGAATTACTATCTTCTCACTGCCACTTGAGGAATGTGTATGTGTGTGTTAGTGTGTGTGTGTGTGTGTGAGTGTGTGTAAGGCAGAATGAGAGTGTCGTGTCTAGCAGGTTAAACTGCTCTCTGAGGCAGATGTGTGTTTCCTGCGAACCAAGGACATGCTCAGACAGTCTCTGTGTGAACGGAGCGCCTTCGTAAAATGTGTGTGCGTGTGTGCGCTTATGGAAAAGAGAGTGAGAGAGTGTGTGTGTGTGTGTGTGTGAGAGAGAGAGAGAGAAAGAGAAAGAGAACTGCTTGCACCTGGATCTGTTCAAAGCACGTTTGGCTTATGACCTGCGGCAGTGAGAATGGGTAGTTTCTGGAGGCCATTTCTGTGCTTAAGCCAGAGATGTGTGCTGGAACTGGGACTGTACCCCACTTTTTCTCCTGTTCAGTGGACAGGACTTATATGAAAATAAAGACATCATGTTTCTAGAGCATTCCAATGCTACTTAAGAACAACTAAAGACTCAAATGTTGCTCTTTGAGGTAGACTTGTGAAAAAGCCAGTGTTTTTGAAGGTGAATTCTTTTTTGAGTGTGCATCTGTATGCGTTCGTGCGTGTGTGTGTGTGTGTGTGTGTGTGTGTGTGTGTGTGTGTGTGTGTGCGCGCGCAGGCGTAAATGGGGTAGAAACATTGTCACAGAGTTGCACCAGTGAAGGTTCCTGCATGGATGAATGGTCTGACCAGGGAAAGTCCAGCCAGTAGCCTACAAAGATGAGTTTTGAGTTTGAAAGATAGAAAAGGAGTTTGTTGGAAGGATAACTGGAAAGCGATAAGGGCTATCACAGAGTAAATGAACAGGAAAATGAGAGAGTGAGTGAGTGAGAAAGAAAGAAAGAAAGTAATTGAGTTATTTGGAAGTGAACTTTGGAAGGAAATGGCTAGAAAAAGGGAGAAAGAGAGAGGTAGAACTACTGCTGTGGCAATGGAGTGAACAAAGAGTCTGTGTTGAATAGTTACCATGACGGTGCGACAGGAACGTCTGTGCTGCTCTCACACACACACATACACACACACACACCCACATACACACACCCCCACACACACACACACACATACAGTATACCACTACCACATGCCTTCACACTGATTAGGGGAGTGAAATCAGTGATTCAAGTTAACACACACACGCACACACACACACACACACACACCCACATACACACACACACATACAGTATACCACTACCACATGCCTTCACACCGATTAGGGGAGTGAAATCAGTGGTTCAAGTTAACACACACACACACACACACATGCACACACACACACACACACATCAACATAACATTACAGCTCTGACTTGAAGCCACTTAGAAACAATCCAAACAGAATGCCACTCATTCCCACGCTGCTGTTTTTCCCCCAGTGTGCCCAGTGAGCGGTTAGCTGGGCTAATGTGCCTGTGCAGATGAAGTTAGGCTGGAGAGGCCCCATGCTCACTCACTCTCTCACCCTGCTGCCGCATGTTTCTGTCCCGGAGTCATGAAACTGAAGCCGTCCCTCTCCCAGGGGCGCCGTCACTGGCCCCTTCATGCACAGAGCTCTCACTGTAGGACTACACTTGTGTGTGTGTGTGTGTGTGTGTGTGTGTGTGTGTGTGTGTGTGTGTGTGTGTGTGTGTGTGTGTGTGTGTGAGGAATTTCTGACTCTCTCTCTGTCTCTGTGTGTGTGTGTGTGTGTGCAAGAGAGGGAGAGAGAGTGTGTGGTCCTGTGTGATCACAGAAATCAAAGCAGTCAGTCTGGTTGAATATGTTACCTGGTTTCAGTAAATTTGGATACTTTAATTGAACTTGCAAGCCTATCTGCTCTCCACATGAAAACAACCTTTTTCCCTTTTTTACCTTCTTCTATCACACACATCCATTCATTCTCTCTTTCTCTTTCTCTCTCTCTCTCACACACACACACACACACACACAACGCCTTGTTTTCTCTCTCACACACTCAGTTTACATGCAAATGCATACATACCACTAAGATCACTAAATGAGGGTCTCTTGGCTCTGGGCCAAAGCCAGAACTCTTCAGACACTTCAGAACTTCAGCATTAACATTATCCTTTATGCTTTTGAGGAACATATACATATACAGTACATACATTACCACACTGACATCCTCACACACACACACACGCACAAGCACACCATTCTCACACACGCAGACAAGTTCCCCAGGGATTCGATTCTGGAACATTCCACTTGTGAATGGACAGAAATATTACTTAACAACAGAGCAGTGCACTTACATGTACATATTCCCAGTACTGTCGAGGAACACATTTCCTGTGTAGCAACGGGAAAAAGAAATGTTTTCATGATCAAGAACAGCCATGCTGTGTGGCTTCTCCCTGCTGAGCCTGAGGAGGATTTAGTCTGCTAGCTTAGTGTTCTTCCGTCAGAACTTAGGTTGTACTCATTCATCAGGTTAGTATACTTAAAATGCCTTCTTGTTTCCCATAAGGCAGCTAAACATACTATTCCAGACCCTAACCCCTATTCTCTTCAAAAAGACCACAGGAGTCGGAGAATGGAAAAATTGGAGTGGAAACACTCTAGGATATGTTACCGAATGAGATGCAGATTGAGTTGTTTACATAGGCACAGCAATTTTTGTCTAAGGATCAACCTCAGTCGGAGACTCTCCAGGTGTTTGGAGAGGTAGGTAGTTTGTACAGACTGCTGACAGTAGTTAGACTCAGAATAAATAGACAAAGATGCCATGTTGAGTCAGTAGATAAACAATAAAGGTGTTTGTAATTTGAGCCTAGCATGGTGTTCACTATAGGTTGCTCATCTGTGGAAAGGAGAGTTAAGTTGTGAAGACAATTTCAGTGTTTCTGTGGCAGTTGTGCAGAGTTAAATTGTGTGTGTGTGTGTGTGTGGTATGGAGCTTACTGAGCATGCTTGAAAGCCAATGGTGTGTCTTTGATGAGCTCTCTGTAGGGTATAGAAGACAAAGCAATGGACAGGTTTGGACAGAACATTTCCTTTTCCCAGACCCCCCAGCTCCCTGGACAGCAGAGAGTCCTGTGTTCTTTTGAGGTGCATGGACGGCCAATGGGGGACTCCTGTAGTCTATTATTGACCAAATTGGCTGTGACATGTTTTGTCCAGTAGAAACTGCACTTGTTTTCTCCCTGAGCTGGTGTCCGGGATAGAAGAGAATCATTAACCCATCTCTCTCTCTCTCTCTCTCTGTCTGTTTTTGTCTCTCTCCGTCTCTCAGGTTCTCTCGTTCAGATGAGCTCTCCCGGCACCGGCGGTCACACTCTGGGGTAAAGCCATACCAGTGTCCCGTTTGCGAGAAGAAATTTGCCCGAAGTGACCACCTGTCAAAGCATATCAAAGTGCACCGATTTCCACGAAGTAGCCGGACAGCCCGCTCCACAAACTGACCCCTAATACCCTCCCTATGGACAGAGGCCAGGGAGCAGAGAGAACACACAGTGACACAGTGTCTCTCCTCTGTGTGTGTGTATGTGTGTCTCTGTGTGCGTGTGTGTGTGTGTGTGTGTGTGTGTGTATGCGTGTGTTTGTGTGCATGCGTGTGTTTGTCTGTGTGATGAACTTGTACCAAGTGGGAAGAATACAGGGAAAACAAGCAAACACACACACTCACATACACACTCACACTCATGAGGGATTAGTGTTGCTTGATGTCCATTTTGCTCTAATTTTTTGTTGGAATCTTTCAAATCATGCAATCATATTTTTACAAGGAGAAAGTATGGAAAAAATCTTTTTTTATAATTCAAGCTATTATGTACAACAGCTTTTTTTTTTTTAAAGAATAATAGTAATGATTGATCACATTCTCGAAAACTGCCTTGGTATCAACAAATGGAGTTGCTGACAGCCGTCCCCATTCAGACATTTGAGTGATTGTTTTTTTTCCCATATGGCCAAGGGCCATTGAGACAAAGCGAACACTAATCGCACTCAGCATAATGACTTCAGCCATGGGAGCAGTACAGGACTGCTATTGTTACATAAGCTACTGATGAAACATTAACACACAAGGTGCTCTATTGCGTGGAAGGTGAACGTTGTTGTTCTTCAAAACATGTCCATGTGCACCTTGGTACATAACGTTTTACTGTAAACACGGCTGAACACTGCCACCAGCCCTAATGTCATGTTCGGTTCTGACGGTGCTCCTTTGAACTGGTATATAGCACATTGAAGGTGTTTTTTAACATTATCAGGCAGTTTTTCTTCAGATAACAGGGAGGAAGCTTCATAAGCTATTGGTCTCCTGTTGTCGAACGCAACAAAAGAAGCTAAATGCGCACACGTACCGATTGTATCTATTTAAATGTGGAAACTGGCCTTTAACTCAGTATTGGATTGATGAGATTTTTGTTCTGCTGTGAAAGCGATATGGTGTTGTAATGTACTTGTAAACATCTCCCGAAACCCAAGTTGCATTATTTGCGTCCATATACTCTCTGGCCTTACCAAAACCATTATGTCCTTACTGAGGGTGGAACCCTGGTCCCAGGGGACCAAGATCAGTTTTTGTTGTTGTTATTGTTGTTGTTTTCCTTTTAAATTGAACCTTGGCACTTAACCAGCAGAGTTGTACTGGTCTCGTTGGGACCATTAAGGTTTCTCTCTGCAGGACCATGACCGTTTGTAAGGTCTTAGATCAAATCATTTGTAAGATCTTTGTAAGGTCTGAGTCCTTCAGCATGAGCTGTTTTGAGGGACGGACAGGTCTCCATGAAGGAGCATGGAGGAAGGCTTCTGAGCGTGTACAATTGAAAAAATAAATAAATAACACCAACAAAAATTACCCCCCCCCCCCTTTGAAATGTGTAAATTCTTTGCATACACCGCCATGGAATGTCTCTCAACTTTTTTGTCTCTGCTTATAGTATTTTGGCTTGATATTTTGTCTCCTCTTGTGACAACAAAAGCCCAATCTGATCCAGCCTGTTACTGGCATGTCCACAGGCTTTTGGAGGAGGTCCCTTTATGAGCCTTTACCACACATCTATGAAAGGGAAGAAAAATCCACCTGCCTAGCTGAGCCTTGGGCAGAATCTTAGCCTTGCCTGATTAAAAAAACCACAGGCTTTGGCCTTGACATATTTGGTTGGCAGTACTAAATGAGAGGCATAAGTCAAGCATGTGTAGTGTATGCGAAGAGACTTGTCAAACCAGGGGTACATACACCAGATTTAATTGTTCATCAGGCATTCCTTCCAGTTATGTATTGAATTTAATAAATGCTTGTTAGAATACAGGTGTTTGTTTGAAATCACATCCTATGAATGTATGTATATATGCTGGGGAGTGTATATAGCTGCAGAAGTAAGAGACAGGAAAGATATCTCTTTGAAACAAAATGTGCATCTTCAGACTGTGGTGAAGATTTGTAGTGTATACCCCAAATGTGTACATAACGTAATGTTTCAGTAATATGAATATATTATATATTTTTTCTTTCTTCTACACAAAATGCATTTACAAATAAAACGTTGAAAAACTATCCATTGTGTGTGGTGCATTTTGTCTGGAATCATGTGTTATGATTATACAGTCTCTAAGAAAGACTTTGTAATTCTTTACACTTGCATTATTGAAAGATATTAGCAATAATTAGTTATCAAAATTGAAATTGTAATCTTTGTATAACAGGCAGTCACACTAAGAGGCTAATGACAAATGAATTAGCAAGAGACATCACAGGTTTACCATACAGCATGGAGTTGTAACAGCTTTCTGAAGATGTAAACAGATTGCTGAATTTGAGTTGTCAAGAGCCATCTGGAATTTTAAAATGAATCTAAACATGACTAAGAGAAAAAAGTCATTGTTCATTGTAGCCATCTAGTGTCGTCACGTGGGCGATATAAAGATGTTTTGTTCAAGGAAAAGCACCGTCATCATGAGAGCTGTAGCTGCATGACATTTTGATAACTGTTAAATGGACGCACCTACTGTAAATGAACCAGGAGGCTAAAACAGCCAAGACAAACAATGAGTTTCCGGTGAATGTTACTCACAGATTATAAACTTGAACTTCATTAGGTGATCTGGTAAAGCTTTTTCAGTATAGCTGAATTGACTTCACTCCCTGATAAGGGCATCTTCATAATTATAAACACATCACAGACATTGCAAGGGATACAAGATCCAGGAGATCAGTTTCTTTCTCAACTGGTTTGGTCTGGTCTGGTCTTGTTGGATTATTGTATTTCTCGAAAGCCTCCACCAAAGACAGATGCCAGAGCACAGTGTGTTCTTCTGCATCTTGAATGGGGCTTCTGCCAAACCATATGTGCACATATGGACAACATCTCAGGTTTATGGCATGTTGGTTTTTACATGCGCATGTGTGTACGGGCGCATGTGCACGCTTCGTTCAAAACACCATCGCTGCCTTGTTATTTTCCATGTGAGCGCTGCTGGCCGTGCTCTCCTCGCCGAGACAAGAAGCGCTGAGTCATCCCGAATAAGGCAAAAGAGGAATGTTCTTGTTGTTGTGCAGAGATGTATATGCACTATGTGATGAGGTGGGGGGGGGGGGTGGTAGCTGAGGGGGCGTCCATGATTTATGGCAGCAGTATATGCATTGGCATGAGTGCTGAGCCTTTGGGTTTAATGTTGAGGGGGGTCAAAAGCAGAGGTGCATCGTGTGCTCTTGAAAAATTTTCGGGGTGGGGTGGGGTTGGTGGGGGGGAGAGGTTGTGGTGGTGGGGAACTGGGGTGAGGTGGGGTGGGGTGGGGTGGGGTGGGATGGAGAAGTGGGTGAGTATGGTATGAGAGGGCTGACGCAGTCCAAGGAATAGGAACATGAAATGGAAACCATGTGTGCCACACAGAGGCAGCCTCAGGTGTAGCGCCTCTAGTCAGGGAATCGCTGAGTCATGGCACTGGATGTGCTGCTGAAATGTGTGGGTGACGTCTCTGCTGGTGTGTGGCGTGATGGGTAGCTGATACAAGGAGAGTGAATTGCAGTGGCATTAGACTGATTGCTGTTGGAGTAAATGGAAGGAGCTTTAAGGTTCAAAGTGCATATTACTTTTTGCAAAGAGTTGGTAGGCAAACGTTTATGTCATGGTGGGTTGGCACCACTCAATTTCTGTTCACTGATTGGTTGCTAGAAAATCTAGTTAGGACAACCAAAGCCTTAGAAGACTATCCTGATGTTGTACTGAGGTAAAATACAATACTGCGTGGAGGCACTATAGCTACTACTAAACTACCATACTACTGTCTTGCTCCTGGTATTCAGGACAGAAGTCATAATCACAAGCCCATCATTTGACCTGCAGGAATAAAAAAATGTCTGTACTGTGTAGAATGTCCAACCTAAGGGCCTAATGTGAAAAGTTTAATCTCAGGTAGCAGTTTCATAAGGCCTTCCAAGAGGAATTGCAGAGCTGGATTTTCCAGATCTCGCCATAATCCATACAGCTTTGTGGCTTGTCAAAATTGCCAAAACGATTGTCATGTCACAATGCCTGGCCTGAGTGACCTTCAATTAATCAATAAGAACTGCTTCAAAGTTTTTTTTGTTTGTTTTTTTTACCTTAGGGTTGATGTTTCCTTTAACCACTCTTACTTAATGGCTTTGAACAAAAGTTTTTTTTAGATTTGTCAAAAGGCCAGTTATTTGAGTTGAGTTTAACTAAACACTTTCTCATGTGGAAGACACACAGAGGAAAGGGTGGGAGGAGGCTTAGGGGAGAGGAGACTTATCAAACCATGTATTGTCTTTATGATCTGCCGTCAAAGGATTACTTCTGAGGACATGTTTGATGGCGTCATGTGCATGAGTGAAAGCTCATTTAGAGAGAGAGAGAGAGAGAGATCTCTATCTAGTTGCTTGTGGCTCATGTCGGCTTGAAAAACGTTGCATATTTTCCCATGTGGTGTGTGTATGTGTGTGTGTGTGTGAGTGTGTGTTGTATGTATGGGTGTGTGTGTATGCTTTAGGGTGGAGTGGAGTTTGCACATGCACAAAAGCTCCGTGGTTTACAGAAACAGAAGCCAGCTTTAAAGTGCTTCACAAGGCCTGGCATTATCGCACAGGCAGATAAAGCTGCTTTCATATAGTCGTCACACACCCCACCTATAATGCCAATCAAAGCACCGTCGGCATGTTGTGACTAGCTCATAAAACCTGATGGGTTTCATTACTGCCTTCAATTTCAGCACTTCACTGCATGAGCTGTAAGCCATCATTCGCATTCCTGAACTTAATGTACAGTGCATACATGCAACCACCATCAGTAACATTTCAAAACGTTGTGCACTGGACCTTTTTTCTCCGCTCTAGCTGCTCTGGGTGCATTTCCCAAAACTCTAGCTGCTACCTGACTCAGCAGCTTTGGGTGGTGGCAATGCAATTGCATAGGCTATTGCAAACCACTATAGGAGCAAACTAGTTAGAAACTATGGGATTGGGAAAGACACCCCTGGAGGACAGTTCTGTTTTGCAGGTGGTCAGATGGCTGTTGTCCTGAGCTCAAAAGAGAAGAAGAGACTGGTCAGCAGATTGAACATTAACCAGCCGTGACCCACGTGTGACACAGGATATTTCATGCAAAGGACTCTTTTGGCAGTCTAAGAGTTTGGCTTTGGACCCAGTGTTGCTCACTAATGAACACACGGGACACCAAACACATGCATCCCCGCTCAGATGGGGGGGGAGTGAGGGAGGAAATGTAGAGCAGAACAAGCGCAAAAGGCAAATAGTCAGGCCTTTTCACGTTACTTCAGTCTTTTCCATTACACTTCATTACAAATCTGTCCTTCAAGAAGGACATGAATTTGGTTTTGCATGAAAGCACACAGATGAATGATTTTTTGCACAACCTTTTGGAAATAAGTCTGGCTTTTCTTAAAGAGGCATGCTGTGACTTTATTATATTTAACCCATCATAAGATAAGAGGATCTATAACTGAACTTCTTAGCCTATTGATTATCTGGTTGTACTCATCAGTAACTTATGCTTAGCTGGGCTAGTGGTGTTAGTATCATTGCACACGCAGAGCAGAGGAGTTGACTCTTGTCTAACTCAAGGGTTAATGGCAAATAAGAGTTTCCTCCAAAATGTTGTGTTACTTCAAATCTTGTAACTGATAAACTATGACAATATGACACTGTAAAGGTTTCAGAAATGTGTTTGGTTATTGATCTGTAGCCTAACAGTTTTTTTTATTTCCTTTTTGTTTTTGCTATCAGAGCTTCTTGTATGGAAATAAAATGAATCCCTACTGGAACAAGCCATTTTTGTCTTTGTCAGTGTGGTTAGAATCTCTTAAGAATCCCCTTTTCCCTCTGTGGGCCGATGGCAGACATTTGGTGGGCAATCAGTGCATGACCTTTAGTTAAAGCCCTGTATCTGGTTCTGTAATCATGCTAACAGCTTGTTGGATTTCAGGAACAATAGGCTTGATAAACAGAGCCATTCCTGCGCTTGACAGATTTTTGGATGGCTTTGACTCTCCCTGTACGGCTGATCTGATCAAATAGTCTGACACAAAAAACCATCCATGCACGCAAGCATACAGATGCATATAAACATATGTGCACTTAAACACCCACGTGCACAGACTTACATAAAAGCATAGGTACACACACACACACACACACACACTCAGTAAACCATAGCAGTCTATATGGTATATGCTATTCCTCATCAGACACACACACACAGACACACACAGACACACATAGACACACTAAAACATACACACACACACATACACACATACAACCATATACAAATACACACACACACACACACACAACCACACACCATAACCATAGCCGTCTATAAGGTAAATGCTATTCAGCAGCCATATTAAAGTGTCATGGTGCATTTTTCTCTGGTGGTTTACAACGGCATGTGTCATGCTTTTCTTGTGTTTTGCTATGACCAAAGTGTTTTCCCCTGTGATGTCTATTCAAAAATGTGTCTGGGTTGCATTTCTCTTTTGGCCACAGACTTTCGGACGCACAAGTCAAAAGGTTTGAATTGGGAGGGATTTGTCATCCACTGGGGGCCACGTCGTTAATAAACATTTAGCAATGCCCTGTGAATATCTGGCTAATGATAGTGGAGAACTCATCACAATAATTGTGCTTTTCTTGTCAGAATATCTCAACACGAACATCTGCAAACTATTACAGCATTGTGCATGAGGAAAACTTTGCCATTATTAAATCTCTCTCTTTCTCTCTCTCCCTCTCTCTCTCTCTCCCTCTCTCTCTCTCTCTTCCTCCCTCCCAGGTTCCCTTACATACCCTCATAATGTACACGCCCTCTATTGGCCTACCTTCATTTATAATCAGTCTTCAGAATGTGATTACTCAATCAAATGATGAGTCCAAACCAGACATTTGCACTTTTATCAGAAAAAAATGGTGAAGTTACAAATAATGCTGTTTCCTGTTCAAAGTAACAGATTTTGAACACACCCTTTGGAGAGCCTTACACTGTATCAATACAGACATTGTCCCGTGTAAATTTAGAAATTGGCACAGAAAACCATTGTCCAACAATAAATTACACACTTCTCCAAAGTCCTATTGGAAAAACACATGGACATTCCGCGTCAGTTTTCCTCGAATTATGAAATCTCTGGATCCAAGGGGTGGAAAATTATGGGTTTTCTGAGTGATTCTGGCGTATGCTCTCGGTCTGAACACGCACAGAGAATATCCCTATAGGTTTACTGGCACAGCATAGAAAGTGACCCCACTTATTTATCATGCTACTCTCTGTATTGTGCTGCTTCTACATAAATGCTTAGTGACATGAGATGCAGTTTTTAAAAAAGCCAATGGAACAAAACAATGTATATGTAAAGCTTGTTAGTTCTCCTTGTTCTAGCTTCTCAGAAATAGGATCCGCTCTCCTCTGCTCACTGGTTTAAAAAAAAAATGTGAGTGTAGGAGAAAGAATCCCATTTTTCTGCCCTGTGGGTCTCAGCACTCTTTGATTTCTGAAATGAAAAAGATCATCGCCTTAGCAGATGGAATCGGATGTTATAATCTGAGAAACAGATGGAGTAGAGAGACAGAATCGTGTGCAGTCAAAGTTGTCCCAGGTGGAATTCTCACAGCGTCTGGAAAAATCTCCGCAGACATGGATACTACAACAATAGGTGGACATTTTGTCCCATAGTGTACTCAACAACACCCCCATCCCACCCCTAGGGAAAATATCTCCTTCAGTCTTTCAACAATTCTGTCAACATGAAGAGTGCTAAATGAACTAATTGATTTGACTGTGACCTTAATTACCCCAGACCTGGCTCTGCACCAGAGGTCAGGTTCACGTGGTCAGCTAGGGAGTCATGTGTTGGTTGGGCCACCTCACCAAGTTGGACCACCAAAGTTATGCAACCAAAGTGGTGTTGCGCCCCATCTGTGAGATTGCACAACTGCGTGTCATCACACATTGCATTTAGCTTGCCGTGAAATGTCAGTGTGCTGCGTCAGCCAGGGGGGACAGACATTCATCACGGGGGAAGGGGAGAAAGTGTGGGTGTGTCTCTGAGTGTGTGTGTGTGTCTGTGTCTGTGTGGTGGTGCATGTGCCTCTGTGTGTGTGTGCGTGTGTGTGGTGCTTGTGCTTCTGTGTGTGTGTGTGTGTGTGTGTGTGTGCGTGTGTGGTGGTAAATGTGCCTCTGTGTATGTGTGTGTGTGTGTGTGTCTGTGTGTGTGTGTGTGCGTGTGTGTGACAGTGTTTTTTGAGTGTCTTTGTGTCTATGTGTGTGTCAGTGGCATATTGATGGGACGGTAAAACCAGGATGTGAATCTGTATAATACCTGGGAGCATGTGTCTGGGTGTATGGCCATTCTGAATATGATTCATGGTTAATATGACTATGGGTTTCTCTTTATCAGAAGTATTTTTCTTCACTATGTGTATGGGTAGCATAATGTTGTGTAGTGTGTGTGTTTGTGTGTGTGTGTGTGTGCGCGTGTGTGTTTATATGTGTGTGAGTGTGTGTGTGTGTGTGTGTGTGTGTGTGTGTGTGTGTGTGTCTGTGTGGGTAAATTGCACACATTTTTTGAACTACTGTAGCTGTGTGAGCTGGTGAAGATACACGTCCTGAGTCCTGAGGTGGACACCTAGATTTTCAGCCTCCTCCCACAAGTCTCACCTTCAACACCTGTGCACTCTGACTCCCCCCATCCTCTCCTTTCGTACTCTCCACTCTCTTCCTCTCCTCCCTTCTCCTCCCTTCCCTCTTCTCCTGTCCTCCCTTTCCTCCACTCCTCTCTTCCCTCCTTCCCTTTGAGAAAAAGGATCTGTGATCCTGCCGTCCAAGAATCAAATATGTATGGCTGTCATGTCTAAAAGATCACAGTAAGCAAGAGAAGAAAAGGGAGGGGAACACGAAGGGATGGAATGAGAAGAAAAGCAGAAAAGGAAGGTGTCTTCACCTCTCCTGGATGAGTGAGAGCATTCACCTGTCCATGATGAGTCAGAATATTCACCTGTACTTCAGTATACACTGTAGTCAGCATATACAACTAAGATGGAGTGGGCTGAGTGTTTCAGTGGCCCTAAAACTCAACATTTAAAGGCCTCTATTGAACACATTTTAGTTACAATGATGCATTGTGTTGTTACTCGGTGATGCTGTGCTAGTGGGTTTCTTTCCTTGTCTCACTTTTTGTAATTGATCGTTAGAGTATAGATTTCAGCTACTTTTGGATGCTGCGGCTCTTGTGAAATCCTAAGAAAACCAACGAGCTCCCTCAGGCGCGTATAAGTGTTTTACAGGGAGCGGTGAAGGGAAAAAGACCGAATTAAAATGCCAATTTTGAATAAATAAAATGCAGAGTAGGGGGGTATAGAGGGGTCCCTGATACATATGGTTTTGATAGACATTCCATAACTTTAAATGGACCTTCTATATAACCCATGAACCACATACAGTTTATGTCTTTCATTAAGCTCTGAAGAATTGAGGGATGAAAAAACAAATAAATAAATAAAATCAAATAAAGCAGGAGAGGAAAAAAATGGAAAAAAAAGATTTCCATATGTGAAATATGCACCCTGGCAGTAATATGTCTTCCGACACTGAACACATTTGAAAACGTGCTTGGGAACATGCCAGACTTCCTGGACCAACTAAAAAACAGCTTACGCAAGGATAGTCTGTGGATTATCATGGATGTTTCTATGATAATGGTGTGGTGATGATAGATGTTTAATGTGGACCATAATGTGGTGGATTGCAGAGCAAGGAGGCTTTGAAGACGCCATTGCTTCTCTGGCTCCAAGCTGATGGCTGTTTGTACTGATTGGTAATTGTACATAATGCACCATGAACTTCTTCTGGGGTGAGAGAAAATGGCTGTGGATCATTAACATTGTATAGAACAGGGGAGCATATAGCATGGCTCACATCTTTACCATGCAATGTGCTCTGAGGCTGAATCAGGGTGTAAGGTTAAATGCAATTCAACCACAAGGCTTTGCAGTGAGAAGCCTGAATTGTCTGTTAATGGTCTATCTCAACAGTGTTTCAGTGAGGTGTTCTTTATAAACAAAGTACCTTCACAGCCTCAAAGCTAAATAACAAATCAAGTTGTGCAGCTTGTTTCTGTGCTCCTGAAAGACCATATTTATTTGTGACTGTGTCAAGACATTATGTTTGTACTGTGTGTTTCATTTCCAGAGAGCCTGGTATTGTTTTGCATATAAAGGGAGCCTGGACATTGCAGGAATCATTCTACACCAACATTTATTGTGGGGGGAGGGGGGTGGTGGGCAAACATTTTGAAAATCATGTTTAATTTGACAAAAAATGTATGGAACTGAAATTGCAGATTGTGTCTTTAAGGGATAAAGCTTCAACATGCAAAGTTAAATGATTAGAGATCACATGCACTCCGGGTGCATGGGATGAGTTCAGTGGTCACCTCTCTCTCTTTCTCTCTCTCTCTCTATCTTCCCCCTTTCTCTCTCTCTCTATCTCTCTCTCTCTCTATCTTCCCCCTTTCTCTCTCTCTCTATCTCTCTCTCTTCCTCACCTGAGCCTGCTATCATGGTCTGTATTGCAGCGATGGTGCAACGGCTGTCTGTACTACGCCCTGTGACAGATTTTTCTCAATGAACCAAGAGTCAGCAACCCCTTTCCCACATGAATGACGCCAATAAGGCAGGGCCTTGGTTAATGTGTGAGCGCAGAGACACGGGCCACGGGGCAGTGCTGCCATGCGGTGTCCCCCCTCTGGTAGTCTGGGTGCCCAAGATGAAAGGAAAGAGGCCAGAAAAGTCACGCTGTGACGACAGCGCTTCACTTTTCATCTGTTTGCTTTCCTCTTTTTGTCAAAGCACTGGGCTCACTGTCAGGTCATTACCGAAAACACACACACACTCACACAGATTTTTGAAAAGTGCACACTCCGTTGACCTTGATCTCTGACCCCAACCACCAATTAGTCAATTGTCAAACAAGTCAACAATTCATTAGAACTGGAAAGGGATGGCTTATTCCCCTTAAACTAAGATTAGCAGGTCAGTTTAGGTTAGGGACATGATGCATTAAGATAACGGGACAGATGAGAAGTGTGAATTAATCCCAGGGAACTTAACCACATGGTTCCCCAAAATGAGCCTGGTGCCACTTCCATGTAATTTCTCAAATCACTCGAATGTAAATGATACCTTTCTGGTGAGACTGATGTCTGTTTTCCAGAGGCTGTGCGCAGTTTCAGCAGCCCCAAGTCAGGGTCTGAGTGACATTAACCAGTGCATCAGGTCGAGTGGCCGCGTACCCTTTTAAAAATAAACTCTGAGTCAGAGAAACCATGAAGTTGACTTACAGGTCCTAAAGAGATCTGTGTGCTTGCTGTAATTTAGTTAGAGGAAGCGCAAAGCACATACTCACACATGTGCTAACACACACACACCCACACACAGACACACACACACATGTGCACACTTGCGCACACTTGCACACACACACACACACACACACACACACACACACACACACAGTTTCTCAGCTACCACTACCCATTTGTCTCAAACCTCCAAATCAAACTTCTTTTCTCATTTTAATAATAAGCATTGACATTGACTGCCTGCATTTTAGGGTGACTACTGTATATACTGATCAATATCATTCCTATGGGTCCAGGTGAGCACAGCAGGTCACATGACACAATGACACTTACATCCACATCACAAGTGAGTCATTCAGAGGCCCAGTGGATTTATTGGTGACATTTTTTATTTTTATTCTCCGTTTTCTCTATTTCTCTCTCCTTCTTTTTTCTTTCTGCCCCATCCTTTCCATATTGTCAGCATGTCAGTGTTACTGTGGTATGTATAAAGTGCTGATGCACCTTAAAGGCTTGCGCTGACAAGCATGGTTGCGGGCCTGTGTGCCCAAGAGCTCTTGACTAGCTCAATGAATGTGTGTCTGTGTGTGTGTGTGTGTGTGTGTGTGTGTGTGTGTGTGTGTGTGTGTGTGTGTGTGTGTGTGTGTGTGTTGGAACCGTGTGTCCGAGTTTAGCCCAAAGGCATGTGGGAGCACTGCACACTGGAACAGCCACCGGGGGACTCACTGGGCTGAGCTGGCCAGATGTTCCAAGGGTGTGGGTCTGACTGGAGGAGGAGGCTCATCTGCTGGTATCCCAGTTTACCTCTCTCTCTCTCTCTCTTCTTTCTCTCTCTCTATCCCTCTCTCCTTATTTCAGTCTCTCTCTCTTTCTGTTCTTTCTGTATAATCTTGCTATCCCTCTCCCCTTCTTTTATTCTCAGAACTGTTGCTACAGACATTATACAAAAGTAGTTCATGAAATGCAATGTGGTAGAATTGCAAATCATTACTTAATTATCTTCATTAAAAACTAATTTGCTATTTTCTGCTTTGCTATTTGCCTTTTTAATTGGAGTCTTGAGTTAATAAACCAGAAAATCTGCTCCCTGTTAGCTAGCAGTGTGTTTGAGTGTCTGTGCCAAGTACAGTAATTGTATGCTAGTGTGCTAGGTGCTAATAAATGTGTAGGCTATGTGGGAGTCTGTGTTTGTGCACTTCAGAGTGTGAGGGCATTCATGTGCATGCTTTACGTAAGTTTTTCCCTTGTAACTACTGATGGCCCTCGAGGGTTTTCTTTAAGAACCTGGTCTCTTTCATTGGCTGCACACACACACACACACACACACACACACACACACACACACACACATAAAAAAGAGCAGAGCGCAGCAGCAGGCACAGCAACAGCAGCAACTGGTGATGTGCTGTGGTGGAAAATTTCCCCATTCCATAACAGCGGGTGGGTCGCCCGCTCACTCTCTCACTCACTCTACCGCTCGTTTGTGCAACTTAAACCTGCACTCAGATAGGACAAGTTGGGAGAGTGCCTACTCTCTGTGTAAGGCGTCAACTGCCTTATCACTACCCCTCCCACCTCAACACACACACACACACACACATACACACACACACACACACATACACACACACACATACACACACACACACACACATACACACACACACATACACACACACACACACACACACACACACACACAGACTCTATAGGCTACCTCATCTCTAAGCCAGACAGTTAGATTCACACAGGTGTATGACCGACCCAACAGAAAAGCTGAAAGGCAGAATCTTTCGGTGCTGATTAGAGAAACAGCCAGATTAGATAACAAGAAGATAACTACTATTATCAGCTCTTGGGCTGCAGTGTTAATAAGATGAATGGATCGCTGAGAGTGCAGTTAGTGGACAATACTGAACAAAGGCCATTGCTGAGGACATAAATTGTTATTTTGTGCAAGGTTACCATAGAAATGGTTACTAAATGTAGAGTGAGGTAATTTAGTGATAAGTTGAGTTCTCTTGTTTTGTGGTCTTTTAGTAATACTGAATGCATTAATAATCTATCAGAAAATGAAGAAACACACACAGCAACACAATGGGGCCTCCTTGGTGGCCAATATGCTTTCTACTCACTCGCTCATTTTCTCACACACCCACGCACACACACACACACGCACCCAAGCACACACGCACGCATGCACGCACACACACACACATACAATCACGCAGACACAAACAGATCAGCAGTGGACTGCACCAAGGAAACCAGACAACAGACACAAACCCCTCATCCCACTCCAACCCCAAACCCCCGTCGGATTTTCAGTGCGACCTATTTTCCCGCTAACCCAGTTAGCACAGCAGATCAGGCAGTAGAATGAAATGGAGCTCTGGGGTGAGGGAGGAGAGAGGAGAGGAGAAGGAGATACCGGCCGCAAGAGAAAGAAAGAAAAAGAAAGAGAAAGAGGGAGAGAGAGAAAGAAGAGAGAACAGGCTGGAGGTGCCAGGTTCCCAGGCTCGGCTGCTGACCCGCTGCACCCAGACGAGTGTGTTGTGACAGCACTTCTCTGAAGGAATGGACATCGGCCCTAATTGGAGCTCAAACTGGCACACTGGCTAGGCGGTCATGGTGGTGGTGTGTGTGTGTGTTTGGTGTGTGTGTGTGTGTGTGTGTGTGGGGGGGGGGGGGGGGGTACTCCTGTTCTCCAACAAATGTGGAATCCCCTCTTCACACACACGCACTCACACACACATACACATAGAGAAACCCTCATGCACACACATCCACACAAACATCCCTTGTCTTCATCTCAATGTGACTCAAATGAAAAGAACTGGTTTGAGTTCGAGACAGCTCATTTAAAATCAACTGAAAGCAGCAAAAAAGAATTGAATTGAACAGAAGGGAATCAAGAGGAATCAATTCAAATCAAATAAACAGAATGACTGCACTGAGCTCTAGTGTAATAACAATGGTGGAGGCTAGACTGAGAGACTACACGTTCCCCGGCATAGTGGACGTTACAGTAGAGCCATGCTGAACAGCAGGCAGTGTGACCCAGCCCCATTCTGTCTGAGGCAGTAACCATGGCCTTAATGAGGCCTCCTGGGATGTGTAGTCTTTAAGACATGACAGTTTGTTGCATATGAATGATGCTGTGCCAGGGAGGTTGGATTTGAGTTCATTTCCTTTCAGTGGCAAGGGGCTAGGCCTGACTTTTATTGGTATGATGTTCCGCTCAGGATACACGGCTTAAGTGCCAGATGTTTCAGCTGTGGATCGTGTGTGTGTGTGTGTGAGAGAGAGAGAGAGAGAAAGAGAGAGGGAGAGTGAAAGTGTACATTTGCGTGTGTGTGTGTGTGTGTTGGGGGAAGCAGTAGATATCTGTGTGTGTGTATGTGTGTGTGTCCTCACATTGTCAGCCTTGCTTGGATATGCACACAATTCAGCACGTGTGTGTTTCCATGGCCTTTCTCCTGTCGCACTCTTGCCATCACAATGAAAAATGCAACTAGCACTCTAATGAGTGTGTTTAAACTTGGGCACCTATAATTTAGCAAAGACAATAACACATCAGTATCTCAAGATGACATCACTGAGAGCTGAGGTCTCCTGAAGTATGTGTGTGTGTGTGTGTGTGTATCTTGAGAAACGTGTTATGAAAGTGTTGCTAGGAGGAGGTAGCCTAGGTCGTGTGTGTGTGTGTCTCTGTGTGTGTGTGTGTGTGTGTGTGTCTGTGTCGGTGTGTGTGTGTGTGCGTGTGTGTGTGTGTGTGTGTGCCTTGAGAAATGTGTTATGAAAGTGTTGCTAGGAGGAGGTCACGCCAAAGGTTCGCGGCCTGAAGCAGGTAGCTGAAGTGGCGACTCCTCCCTGCCTCTCATGCTGCATTATCCTCCTGCGCTCTCGATTCCTGGTCCCCTGGGAAATGCGTGCAGATCTACATCTGGCCCCACTTTCCCCGGTCAATATTTCACAGTGATAAAACGCATGTTACATGAGCAGGGAGAGAGCTAAAGCAGGGCAGAGAGATAGAGATAGATATAGAGAGGGGAAACGAGAGAGAGGGAGAGGGAGAGAGAGAGAGAGAGAGAGTAAAGATGAAAGAAGAAGATTTGCCGAGGGGATGGATAAAGAGTAGGGGCAGAGGAGATGTGGTGTGTGAATACCTGCAGCTGGTCAGATAGAACACCAGCTGGATCACCAGCACTGCCCTCCACAACACCACAGCACCAAGCACTAAGCACACTGTGGAATGACCAGTTATCAGTCAGAGACGCACTGCGGTTTTGGTGGAAATAGAAAGTGGACGGAGGAGGGACAGAGATAACCAGATAGGACACAGAGGTATCATTACAACATAAATATCATTACAACATTATTACTGTCGTATTATGACTTGCTTTGATAGTGGATTATTAAACTCAGTCATGAATTGTATTTAGTCTCGAGAGAGAGAGAGAGAGAGAGAGAGAGAGAGAGAGAGAGAGAGAGACAGAGAGAGAGAGAGAGAGAGAGAGAGAGAGAGAGTGGGGGTGGATTAAGTAAAAGAAGGGAAGGGAAGGAGCATGTAGAATCTAGCCACTGTGATCCTCCATTGTTTAGCTTAACTGGGGAGATTTAGTGGAATGTGTCGCAGATAAAGAAGGTCAGAATGACAAACAGATATGTGGTAGATTAAGGGATCTTCTGAGAAGAAAGGAGGAGAAAAGTCAGATAGACATGCACACTTTGGCTGCCACACAAACCCCAGACCCCAGGGCAGAACGCTTTCAAAAGCATGGAACCCCCCCCCCTACACACACACACACACACATTCTCAGAGAAAGGTGACATCATAAAAAAGGAAAGATGAAAAGGCAGAAAAACAAAGGAGGTTGGAGGCATGGTAGATTACCGCTTGCCTTTATTTCACACTGGTTAAGGCTTTTCTTTCTCTTTTCCCCCAGCGGCTAGAGGATAAGACAGAAAACAGAGGGGTGAATGCTGGGCCAGGAAACACAGATCAAAAAAGTCTTGGATCTGCACAAACTCCTGGTTTGAATGAATATGCAAATTTAAATTTTCTGAAAATTATGAAAATTATGCAGTTTAATCTGGACTTCATCCCTGAAGAGTATTACGCATAGTATTTAGCTTCTGCTGTGATATGCTGTGTTACAGGATCCTCCGAATTTTGACACTTCTTCACAGATGATGCAACATGCACATACTTTTCAGTCGCTTGCAAGTTCCTAGGTGAGTTTCACCTCAAGCTTTTTTAAATGGAAGTTGTAACCGCTTGGGGCTGAAAGTTCATGTGAGTTTAAATGTGACGCAGCTTAGTTTGTGGCTCACAGGAAATGCAGCTAAAGTTCGTTAGCATCCTTTGACTGTTGGAGGAGGATGGAGTAGGAGATTGCTGATAGCTGATGGTTGATGCAAGTCCTTACCTCGTGTAACTTTTCACAAGCCTGTTTGACAGCCACTTATGTGGTGTGGAATATTACACAGTGCAAAACATGCTGTAACCACCCACACCTCAAATTACAGACACAAAATACACACACACACAAACAAACAAACGCCGTCACAAAACACACATGTGCATGTTCACACAGACACGTATTTGCATACACATGCACACATGCTTGTTTTTGTGAGTCATGAACAGCAGTAATAACAGAGTACACTACTTTATCACTGTGAGAAAATAAATCAGAAACCGTTACATCACATCACAACGTGTCAACAACAACTAAACAGCATCAAAAACATGTCATAACACATACTGAGCCTCTAGAATGATTTTTACGACACCTTTCATTATTGTTCCCCTCGATCAAAGGAAATATCCCAATAGCCTTCTGACTCCTAGGCCTGTACAGCTGATATAGACAGACACAGACATAGACATGCAGTCGACATAGACTGATGATAAATCCATCTGTCTTCTCATTCGTGCCATGAAGACATGGTGAACATCTGTCATACTAAACATCTGCTATTCCCATGATGACATCACGAGTGCAGAAACGTCTTGGTGAATGAAACTGAAAAACATTCAAGAAATGCATTAACTGCCAAAGTTGCATTCATCAGAGCCTGTCCCGCTTCTGTAAACTCACCACGTGTGAAGAGGACATTCCGGAGTGTTCAAACTAGGCCTAATAGTTTACGCATCAAGCTTTCCTTTCTTGTCCAGGTTGGTGTTTTTCTGTTTCATAAACACACACACATACATACGCACACACATGCGCACACACACACACACAAACACACACACATATGCACACATGAACACACATACGCACACAACAGTAGCGCTTTGTTTCCTTCTCCGAAATGCTTTACAGGCACACATTCTCACATGCTCTTAATTAGTATAAAAATGGGAGCTTTATAGTCGATCAATTTGAGAGTTAATTTGCTTTTAAGGGGAAGTTATTCACACATACTCTCTTTCAGAACTCTCGCTCCCTCTCTTTATTTCTCTCTCACTCCCTCTCTCTATTTCTCTCTTGCTTCCTCTCTTTATTTCTTCATCTCCCTTGTTCACATATTTCTGTTTCCCTCCATGCTGCGTAACTTTCTTTTACTGTGTCGAGATACATGCTGTGTTGGTTTTCTCAGCTTCCTTCTCACTCACATACACACACACACACACACACACACACACACTAACAAATATAGACACACACAAACACATACACACATGCACACACAGCAAATTCTGGGAGTGATCTGGTAATCAGACACACATTCCTACACACACACATACACACACAGACACACTACACTAAACTAGTTCTGGTCTGGTCTCTGTTACCAGCCATCGATTATCTCACATGGTTCCCGGTTCCGTTGGGACAGCGTTGTGGAATGCGGCAGCCTGGTTGCCGTCTGTCCGGCCCCGCGGAGTGAGAATGCAGATTAGGGCTCCCCTAGGACACACATGTCCTTGCATGGAGAAGGACGGATTGAGCCGGACCGCCCGCTGCATGAAGCCGGCTCCAGAATGTAAAACACATGCTCATCATCTCCCTTTAATCACACACACACACACAGACACACACACACACACACACACACACACATACACACACACACACACACATGTCAACAGCGAAATGACAACCAGGAACTGCAGAGCTTGGAGCAAGAGTTTGTGGTCGTGGTGGTGCTCCATTCAATCGCTCTCTGCTCTGTCTCTCCCCCTCTGGTTTCCTCCTAATTACTTTGCTGGGACTGGAAATGGGTGGTAAACTTGGGACGCTTGTCTCTGGATCTGGGGGAATACAGTGTTGGCTGCCCGCAAAGACCTCAAGCTGGGTTTACTATATACTGGGCCTGCTCACTCAGCTGCTGGTATGGGCTAGTGTTGAGTCTCCATGCTATTGTCTCCTCTCTCTCCCTCTCTCTCTCTGTCTCTCTCTGTCTGTCGTTCCTCACTCTCTTTTATTCTGTGAGTGTGTGTTAAAGGTTATGCAGTGTTTTTGTGGCAGTGCACTGTTGTAGTGTCTATGCTGTGTCCACATCATGAGTGCGTCTTGTTTTTGCAAGTACACGCAGTCCTTTGCCTGAGTGTCTGTTTTGTACAGTGTACATGGAAATGCTGCTTTAGCATGCATGCTGTGCTTCACTACAATAGCAGTTAGACTATTTGCAGTGCAATTAAGTTTACAGGGATGTTGAAACAGCAGGGGTTTACCATGCATGACAGTCACATTAAATGTGACGGGGCCTCTTTCATGGTTTGGGGTGTGTGTGTGTGTGTTTGTGTGTGTGTGTGTTTGTGTGTGTGTATGTGTGATATTGGTCACAGACCATTTACTCAAGACAAAGCAGCTGACCTGAAGCGCCCTGTCCTATTGATCTAGAGTGGGTAAATAATGAATAAAAAATAAACAGGTAAGAGACACCTCTCGAAGCCTTGGTTGTTAGTTTCATAAATCATACGTCTACTTCAATCTGACTCATTGTCTAAAGGAAAATTATGTGATTAAGATTTTTCCGCTATGCCTGAGGTACACATGAGCTGACAGTTTGCCTGATTCATCCGCCAAAATCAATCTGTGGATATGCCAGTGGTAACACTTAAACACTAAACCATCACAAGCTAACGATAAACAAGGTAATATTTTGATCACTGTTGCTGGGCAGTGCTCCTGAAGTACTGTTGTTCTGACACGTTCCTACAACTGTAACAATGGACAGCCAACAGGAAAACATCTGGAGAATCACCTGTAGGCAAACTGTCATGATCAAGCAATCAGAACAGGTGGAATCGGTTGTGAGGTTGCTCAGCAACATTGCTCAAAAGGTTGGCCCATGCATCATCACTATTATGTTCACCTAGCCTAGAAATCTAGACGTACCCTCGCGGTAGCAAATAGTTTTGCTCAGACAGTACGTCTTGCCACGCACCATAGGGTAGGGGTAGGTCTTCTACCATGGCTTGGTCGGACCAATCGCAATACTCTATTTGTAGAGAGTCATTGGGCGGGCTTAGCACAGGGCTGTGATGATGCAAAACAACTTAGATGGCTGTGGCCAAGGAACAACGGTTTGTTTTAATTGGCTCTGGCCTTGACTTTGGAAGAGTTAGACTTGGGCTTTTCTTTGAAAGTTCCTTTCAAAGAATGCTGTATTTGCTGCTTTGTTGATGTTGCTCTGGTTGGTCGTAGCGCTATACTATTGTGTGCAGAGGCGACAACTGCTGATTCTGCCCCTGAGATTAAGCCCCAGTCTGTCGGTAATGTCCAGACTATATTACAATCTATCTTGTCAGCTAATGTTCACCTTTCGTCCTGCTAGATTTAGACATTGCCATAACCAATCAGCTGATTTGTTCACAGACCACTTTTTTTTCACAGAAACTATTATCTATCCTAACCATTCAAATTACTACTAACTCTCTTCTGAGTAATTCAACAGTCCTCCGCTGCGTGACGGGCTCCTGCATCACTGACCTCCTGCATTGGGAGTTATTCCACAATCATGACTGCCTCGCAGAACGTAATCCATTACTTAATAACAATTCAAGGTAAGACAAGCCAAGGCATGTCAGTGCAGTTTATGCAGTGCACAGCACATTTCATACACAGAGGTAATCCAATGTGCTTTATGTCAAGTTTTAGCAAAATGTCAAACTAAAGAACGTAGAAGTGGTCAAGCGAAAACCACAAATGTGATGAATAAAACAGGAAGCAGGAAGATTACAGTAGAAGAGAGAAGAAAGAGAAGAGGACGAAGGATATCTGGGAATAGATCAAAAGATTTAATAGGACAGGAAAGACTGAAATACAGTCATAACAAAAACCAAAGAGATTGAGGAGAGGTCCATATAAAAGCTTTTATTGTCTGTGGAAATGGGCATGCATGTACAATGATAAGAGGATTTACATGGTCTATAAGAATGATGCTTGTGCGTGTGTGTGGAGGGGTGAGGTGGGGGATGGGGGTTCGGGGGGGTGACTGTATGTGTATACGTTTGTCTGTTTGTGTCGCTGTGTGTCCGTGTATGTGTGTGTGTGTGTGTGTATTTGGCATATCTGGCCAAGGTGAGATTCCTGCGGTTGTGGCGTGACAGAGAACACAGCTGGTCTGGTGATCACTCAGCAGGGATGCCATGCTGCCGGAACATTCTTCTCCCCTCACGGATCGGCAGGCCTTCTAATGTCTCTGTTTCTGCATGCACCAACACAAATCTAGCACACATAAACGCATGTTTATAAACCAATAGAGACTCCCATATAAACATGTTCTCTGAATATTATATAAATGATATGGGTAATTATAAGGTCCTTACATTATTTTAACAGGTCAGAAAAGAATCTCATATTTTGATTAACATGATTTATACATGGTCCTTACATTACTTTAACTGGTCAGAAAAGAATCTCATACATATATCAATCATGGCCTATGATTAGCTGTTAATGGTGCCATATAGAAGCATTGTTTCAGACTGATGGTCTCCAGGACAGAGTCTGGTTTGCTGGTTTGCCCAGCACCGCTGCTGTAAGAGACATGGTTACCGCCTTGAAACTTAACCCTAGGGAGACATACTTTGAAGATGTACTCAGAGAACACTACTATACCCACACCCCAAAACGTCAGTCTGCCCCCTACCCATGTTCGCACCCTACGCACACACAGACACACATACCCACACATACACATATACATACACACAGACACACATGCATGCACGCACACGCATGCGGCCACACACAAACACACACACACACACACACACACACACACACACACAATTCCTGTTTGCACCCACCAGGCTACTCAAAATAACTCCTAATCCTTCCACTCAGTGCTCTTTTCCCCCTTTTGGCAATTTTCATTGAACAGGCTCACTGCCAGCCACACATGTAGGAAAACACACACACGCATACACACTCTCTCTCTCACACACTCTCTCTATCTCTCTCTCTCTCCTTACACACACATACACAAATAGTCTTAATCAAAACAAAGTCTCATATACTAAACATTCTTAATCACACCCTCCCACACACACATGCATGTACAGAATGCATGCACAGATTTTTTAGCAGTGTTATAAAGAATAAAGAACACCTCCCTCTGATCCTTGCATGAGCCATAGTCTCAGAGTCCTCCTGCAACACACACATGTGCACACACACACACACACAAACACACACACACACACACACACACAAACACACAAAGAGAGAAAGCAAGACACACACACACACACACTTAGGTGTTTCTAAAGCCAGTGATTACTTAGAGGACTGTGTTTATGGTGACCATTGTCTGATCACACCACTGCTGTTGTCCGCTACCACTCCCAGCCTGCCCTACTTTCTCCTGGCTGGGAATCCCACCCCCCACCGACCATACCACCTCTACACACACACACACACACACACACACACACACAGCAACAACACAGCAAGCATGTCACGAGTACAGCAGCAGGGTGACCCTGAGAGGGAGATCTGTGTCTTTCTCTTTCTCTCGGAGTGAAGCTATGCTAGGCAACGCAGAGACGTGTGACTCAAGCATCTTCCCATCAAGTCACTGCCGTGCTGCCTCCACCTCTTCCACTACAACCCTGCCCCACCAAGGCAAGTTTCCACCCGAGTCAGGTTACCGTATGCTCTGACGTTTTTTCTTTTTTTTTCTTTTTTTATTTCCAGCGCTTTGGTGTCATCTGAGTCAAGCAACTTGTTGGCACACCATAAAACTTTAAATAGACTCACATAGATGTGCTTCACGCTCCTGAGCCTGGATTGAGGGAGAAGCGAAGAGAGGAAAAGGGAGAGAGAGAGAGAGAGAGAGAGAGACGGAGACCCAAACAGTAGTCATGGGTGTTTGTGTCGTTATCATGTTTTTTTCTTCCCCTTCTCTCTCTCTCTCTCTCTCTCTCTCTCTCCCTCTCCCTTTCTTTCTCTCTTGTGTCCTCTCACTCTCTCCAAGGACGTTGGCCTGGTGCTTTTGTTTTTGTCAAACAAAAACAATGTCACATGATGTGTTTGCAGAGCTGATCTGGAATTCCGGGGTCATAGCCTCCAAAGGGACAGATGAAGGAGGGGTGGCCGTGTGTGTGTGTGTGTGTGTAGGGGCGGAGGTGGGGGGTAGGGGGGTTTTCTTCAGCAGCTCTTCTCTCACACTGTGACAAATAACATCCCCTTTCAACAGTGCCAGGACGACAGACCCTCTGAGGCATACACACACACACACACACACACACACACACACACTCGTACACGCACACATCACAAATATAAACACAGAACCCATAGAAGCACACAAATTAGTGATATGCGGGTCAACGCAAAGCCAGAGGGGCCCGCCGTTTAGCCCACGGGTCGGGCGGTGTTGGAGCAAAATGTGGGTTGTGGGCTGGTTGGGTCAAAATCTCAATAACTTTACCTATTTAAGTTATATGTATCAGTTCATTGGTTTGTTTTATGTGTGAGGATAAAATGTTCTCCTTGTTTCTTCCCACTCTGTCACAAGCACGTCAGAGACTGCAGGATCTCCTGCCTGTATAGCCTCCTATTCACAATTTGTGTAAGAATGTTGCCACGCATCTCCTAACATTTGACCTATTCTGATGTAGCCTAGCCAAATTTTTGAATGTGAGATTATGTTTGGAAAATAATTGAGACTAGCATTCGTCTCCTTCTGTGCGAGACATTTTGCACCTGCCTAACTTAAATATGGTAGGCTGTTTGTTTTTGGTTTTAAGACCAATTGCCTTTTGTCTTTTTCAAGCTTTTGTGTTCACAAAGGAAGTGCCGTGTTCAGCATCCAGCCAACTTGTCAATGGTTCTTTGTGCTAAATGATGGTTTATGATGGTAGTTAATGATGACGGATGAAAAATCCAGATGTTCTCAGGCTCCCCCTCTGTGATTGATAACTAAGATTCAATAAAATTGTGACTAGCCTGGCCTATCCATCATGTGAAAAACTGGGACAAACAAACAGCAGTGCAAGGTGAGTAAATTTCTCCAGTAAGTAGTCCTAGGTTACCATGCGTTTTTCTCTCGGCTATTGCTATCACAGCATAGACTCTCTGGTTTTTGTTTTATTTTCTCTCTCCGTTTCAGCAGGTTGAGTTGGGTTGGGTTAAAAACCAGTGTGTCGTTTTGCGGGTCGGACGGAGCAGGTTGGCCATCATGATGGGTCGGGTTGGTGCGGGTGTTAAAAATCCCTGACCCGCGCATCACTAACACACATACACTCAAAACATACAGTATACAGACATATGCACTCAGAAGCGCTCCCATAGTAGCACACACACAGA